>PVIC010013480.1:10424-30525 GCA_004025085.1 Thryonomys swinderianus
AAGCATAAGGACCTGAGTTCGATCCCCGGTTACCACATATAATGCTGGGCGTGGTGGCTCACGCCTGTAATCCCAGCACTCGGGAGGCAGAGACAGGAGGATTGCTGAGTTCGTGGTGGCTTGCCTGGGCACCATAGTGAGCTCAGGGCCAGCCTGAACTACAAAGCAAGACCCTGTCTCCAAAAAGCAAAAAAAAAAAGAAAAAGAAAACAAACAAACAAAGCTTATGTATATAGCAGGCGGGAGTTGTGAGCGGGCAGGGGAATGGGAAAAATGTGAATTCAGTCATGTCATGTACTGGTACAAATTCTTAATGTCAATTGTGATCATAACATGCATATAAAATGTACCAATAAAATCAATTTTTAAAAAAGGAAAGTAAAGGCTTCTGAGTCCTTCAAAAACTTATCTCCTAATTTTTCATAATAAGATGTTTTTTTTCCCCTTTTTTTGTTTAATAGCTAATAGAGAAGCTGATGTACTGTTTGAAGTATTGTTTGATGAAGAATTCCCTGGAGGATTAACAATAAGGTTTGTATTTCCAGAATGCCCTTTTGTGAATATGCTCATGTGACTTTCATTTCACATTAATTAATTAATAATGTATGCAATATTATTGTACTTTCTACTATGAATAAAACAGACATGCTTCCTGTTCTCTTACACCTTTCAGTTTAGTGAAAGAAAAATTAAACTGATTACAGTATTAATATTATTTAATGTGACAGGCAGTTGGAAAGAGAAATGACTAATAGCTAACTGAGAAAAGAAAAAAGAATAGTGAAGACTGCTTAGGCAACAGAGTAGCATATGCAACACAGAACATTTATGATAAATTAAATTAATAAAAATGGCCTTTGAGGGCCAGAGATTTAGCTCAGTGGTTCTGGCACCTGCCTAGCAAGTGCAAGGTCCTGAGTTTGATCCCCGGTAACCACGGGCATGGTGACTTACATCCACCAGCAATCAGCATCACACACCACAATGCCCTGTGTGATAACCCATGTCTGTAATCCCAGCACTAGGGAGGCAGAGGCAGGAGGATTGCTGAGTTCGAGGTTTACCTGGGCTACATAGCTCAGCGCCAGCCTGAACTACAAGGCAAGACCCTGTCTTCAAAAAAAAAATAAAATGTCCTTTGAGTTCAGTGATATATAAGTCTTGTCACCCATTTTAGAGGGTTTATGGGTGCTCAAGCCACACGTGGTGAACGGCAGGTTTTCTAATGGAGATAGGAAATTGAGGTAACCCTTGAGAAGTTTCACTATGGTTAGAAAGCTTAACGAACTTGGGTCCAGTTGTTTTTTAATGTAATATGGTGAGATCTGAGTTCATTTGGAAGGAGTTCTGATACAAAGTTTCAAGTTATGTGAACAAGGATAATGATAGAATGAGGGCATTACATATTAGAAAAGTGATCTCTCACACTTTGTGGTAATTTGAGCAAGTTAGTTAAAAGCATCAGATCCTCAGTATTCTCTTCTACACTTAATATGTTTTTGTTAGGTTATTATGAAAATCCTTTACAGAATTTTTTTTTTTTTTTTTTTTTTTTTTTTGAGACAGGGTCTTGCTTTGTAGTTCAGGCTGGCCCTGAGCTCACTATGGAACCCAGGCAAGCCACCGCGAACTCAGCAATCCTCTTGTCTCTGCCTCCCGAGTGCTGGGATTACAGGCGTGAGCCACCACGCCAGGCACTGTGGTATGCGGTGTTGATTGTTGGTGGGCGTGAGTCTCAACACCCAGCATTATATGTGGTTACGAGGGATCGAATTTAGGACTTTGCGCTTGCGCGGCAGGCGCCGGAACCACTGAGCTAACCCTCCGGCCCCATTTACAGAATTTTAAAGTAATATTTATTACTTCTAACGATGGATTATCCACCCCAAAATTGCATAATTCTTCTGATGTTTAGTGTTATTGCTTTCTGACCCTGATTGCACATTTTACTTTTAGGTGCTCACCTGGGAAAGGTTATCGATTGCCAACAAGTGCCTTGGTGAACCTTTCTCACGGAAGTCGCTCTGAAACTGGAAATCAGAAGTTGACAGCCATTGTGAAACCACAACCAGCTGTGAATCAGTTTAGCTCAAATTCATCAGTTTCTCCAGGGCATCTGGGAGGCCTCAACCATTCCCCTCAGTCACTTTTTGTTCCCACTCAAGTAAGTCTTTCAGCCTTGTGAATATGTGTGTGTTAATAAGGATCAACCCAGACTCTCAGACATGCTGGGCAAGTCCTCTACCCTTCAGCCACTTCATCAATGTCTTTAATTTCTCTCCCCCATTTTTTATTTTTGATACTGGGACTAGAACCTAGGGTCTCGCAGTTGGCCACTGAGCTATATCCCTGGTCCCTAGCCTGAGCAGTTTAAGCACTCAGCAAGACCCTGTCTCAAAATTAAAAAAAAAAAATTTAAAAGAGCCTGGGGATAGCACTCAGTGCAAAGGCACTGGGTTCAATTTCCAGTATATACCACAAATAGTCTAGTAAAGAATGCTACTGGTAGCCGGGCGTGGTGGCTCACGCCTGTAATCCCAGCATTTGGGAGGCAGAGACAGGCGGATTGCTGAGTTCGAGGCTTGCCTGGGCTACATAGTGAGCTCAGGGCCAGCCTGAACCACAAAGCGAGACCCTGTCTCAAAAAAAAACAAAAACAACAACAAAAAAAAAGAATGCTACTGGTAATGTTTTGCCTTTATAAAATTAATTTTACTTAAAAAGTATATTTATTTAGCCAGAGATTTAGCTAAGTGGTTCCACACCTGCTTCTGAAGAGCAAGGCCCTGAGTTTGATCCCTGGTACTGGAAAATAAAATAAAATAAGAAAGAGAGACAAAAGTATATTTATTTAAGTAGTAATCTTGAGAATGTTGTCTATATTTTCAACTTATATATAACCTTTTAAATTAACATTTAAATGTTTTATATATCCAAACATTCTACACATTATGCTATAAATGATATGTCAGTTTATTAAATTTATTTTTATTAGTATATGTTTGGAGTATATAAAATGATGACATTCATCTTGAGAACAAGATGGATGTAGCACATCTTAATTCATTCTAGGACAGGCATGGTGGTACAAACCTGTAATCTCACCATTTGGCAGACTACAATGAGTCCTACAGTGTAGGACTACAGTGAGTTCAAGGTCAGCCTGGGCCTTGTATGAGTTCAAGGCCAGCTTGCACTACAAAGTGAGACCCTTTCTCAAAAAACAACAACAAAAATTCTATTTATGTCACATTCCCCTTCCTCTACCTAGAAATTATATAAATTTGAAAAGTAAATGAAAGATGCTATATCACTTTAATGAGAAGTTCCCATTAAATAATTCATGCATAATTTTCTTCATCTTTCTGGACATAAAAATTGAGTTATCTTTTGGGGACACTTTATTTAATTACATGGTCCCAAATCTTAGGTTTAACCTTTTTTTTTTTTTTTTTTTTTTGAGACAGGGTCTCGCTTTGTAGTTCAGGCTGGCCCTGAGCTCACTATGTAGCCCAGGTAAGCCTCGAACTCAGCAATCCTCCTGTCTCTGCCTCCCGAGTGCTGGGATAACAGGCGTGAGCCACCACGCCTGGCACTTACATTTTTAACCCATACAATATATGTTTATTTCAGACTACTTAGAAAACACCAGATAATTTGTGGGCAGAGGATTTAGCTCAGTGGTTCCACAATCTGCCTTGCAAGTGCAAGGTCCCAAATTTGAGCCCCTGTATCACATATCACAGTGACAGATATGGTGGCTCACGCCTATAATCCTAGCACTCAGGACGCAGAGGCAGGATTGTTGTGAGTTTGAGGATAGTCTAGGCTAGATAGTGAGTTTTCAGGGCCAGCCTGAACTACAAAGCGAGACTCTGTCTCAAAAGCTAAAAAAAAAAGAAAAGAAAACAGATAATTAGATGATGTTAAACAAAACATTAACAAAATATCCTCTCAGATATCATTGGTAACCACTGTTAAATTTTTTTGTCTTTTTTCAGAGTCTTAATCTATTTTAAATCAATTTCCTTAAGTAATAGCTGATTTTAAATTTCTTTTTATAAAGATAAAGATTTTTTAGGGCCGGAGGGTTAGCTCAGTGGTTCCGGCGCCTGCCTCGCAAGCGTAAGGATCTGAGTTCAATCCCCGGTTACCACATATAATGCTGGGCGTGGTGGCTCACGCCTGTAATCCCAGCACTCGGGAGGCAGAGACAGGAGGATTGCTGAGTTCGTGGTGGCTTGCCTGGGCACCATAGTGAGCTCAGGGCCAGCCTGAACTACAAAGCGAGACCCTGTCTCCAAAAAGCAAAAAAAAAAAAAAGATAAAGATTTTTTAAATAAAATCTTTAGATGCTAGTTTGAATGACATAATATATTAGTACAATATATTAGAAGAAAAAACATTTGTTGGTGGGGATAATGACCGAGAGAGAGAGAGAGAGAGAGAGAGAGAGAGTGTGTGTGTGTGTGTGTGTGTGTGTGTGTGTGTGAGTGTGTGTTTTAGTTTTTCTGAGACAGGGTCTCACTTTTTTTTTTTTCGTAGTTCAGGCTGACTCTGAGCTCACTATGTAGCCCAGGATACCCTGAAACTCACAGCAATCCTCCTACCTCTGCCTCCCGAGTGTTGGGATTACAGGCATGAGGCACCACGCCTGGCATTGTGCCATGCAGTACTGGGGATGAAACTCAGAATCTTTTGCTTTCCAGGAAGACACTGGAACCACTGAGCTAAATCCCCAGCCTGACCGAGTGTAATCTGTAAAGTTTTCATTATGCTTTACTTTTCAGTAAAACCATTCAAAAAACCATATACATATGAAGACAAACTTCTTTCTAGTACAGAATACTTTTGTAATTTCTATGCTGATCTCTTAAAAGAATGAATTAAGGGATTTTAAATATAAAAGTTTTTTTGTTGTTGTTGTTGTTTTTTTGAAACAGGGTTTTGCTTTGTAGTTCGGGCTGGCTCTGAGCTCACTATGTAGCCTAGGCAAGCTTCGAACTCATCAATCCTCCGGTCTCTGCCTCCCGAGTTCTGGGATTACAGACATGAGCCACCACGCTGGCATAAAAGTTTTTTTAAATAATAAAAGTTTTAATAACCAGTCTACCATTGAATAACTTTAATAAATAATTGTTTTATTTTCCATAGGAATCTTTATTTTCTCATGTTTCATTTCCTTAAGAAATTGTTTGTGCTCTGGTAGGTACCTACTAAAACTGATGATGAATTTTGCAACATTTGGCAGTCCTTACAAGGGTCCAGAAAAGTTCAATACTTTCAACCAACTGTACAAGAGGTTAGTATTCTTTGATAGACAGTTCAAAGAAAAGATTTTTTTCTAATGTCTACCATGATTAATTTCCCCCTTGAAATCTCATAAAATTCTGTTGATGATTTTGGTTAGGAATTTTTGTAATTCTGGTGTGTTTAATACTTTTTGAATCTGTGAGTAAGAGTGTAATTTTTCTTTTAAATCAGTTTTGGATTTTTGTAGATGTTTGCAAAGTGATAACTATATGTTAAACTCAACAAGATCCTTAATCTCATTCATTAACTGCTTTTTTTTTCCACTGGAGTATAATATCCTGACAGTTGGTTTTCCTAAATATGAATGAATTTATATTCTTTCATAAAGATTAAGGAGAGGATAGAAGGTTGGAGATGTAGCTCCTTGGTAGAAAGCCTACTTATTATGACTGAGGCTCTAGGTTTGATCCTTAGCACTATAAGACAAAACTAAAGGAAAGAAATGCTGCTAAAAGAGTAAGAACTCAGTGAAATGAAGAAGAAAATGCTAAATATTTTGCAAGTTACTGACCTACCTGGTTAGTTTAGGTCAAAAAGTAATGCTATTTCAAGTTTAGAAAGCAACAGCCTGAAACATTACAACTTCATCTACTTTAGTGTCCTTAGGATAATGGTGGCATTTTCAGAGCTAGAAAGAAGGAAATTCCAGATAAAGTGATGTTGACATAAACATAAAAAGTGACCATAGGGCTGGGACTTAGCTTGGTGACAGACCAATCGTCTAGCTTTCAGGAACCCCTGAGTTCAACTCCAGAACAATAACAACAAAAAAAGTGAAAACAGAAATGACCAGAAGGTTTAGTACATGAAAAATCATTGGGAACCTTAAAAACACCAGTTTTAGTAAAATGATGGGAGTGAGACTGGTTAGAATGGGATTAGAGAAGTAGACAAAAATGAAAAGTAGAAAGTATAAAAGGTTACTTCAGGGAGTTTTACTCTGAAAGGAAACATTAGCAGGCTAGACATGGCAGATACCTGGAGTATCAGCTTTTCCCAGCTATTCAGGAGGTTGAAACAAGATGATCCCTAAGCTCAGGAATTCAGGGGAGGCCAGAGTAACATATTAAGACCCAGTCTCTTAAAATCAGTGAACAAATGAGAGAGAGAAAAAAGAACAAATACTAACCACATCTTGAGCCCTTTCTTCCCTGTACCTACTTATGGTCAACTTCTTTTTTTTTTTTTTTTTTTTGAGACGGTCTCACTTTGTAGTTCAGGCTGGCTCTGAGCTCACTATGTAGCCCAGGCAAGCCTCCAACTCAGCAATCCTCCTGTCTCTGCCTCCTGAGTGCTGGGATTACAGGCATGAGCCACCACGCCCCGCACTGTGGTGTGTGGTATTGATTGCTGGTGGGCATGAGTCTCCACGCCCAGCATTGTATGTGGTTACCGGGGATCGAACTCAGGACCTTGCGCTTGCGAGGCAGGCACTGGAACCACTGAGCTAACCCGCCGGCCCTATGGCCAACTTCTTTATTAACCCCTCCTGCTCTCCCAGCTTTTCAATAGGAACTGTTCTCCCAAACTCAACAGCAATTTTCTTTTCCTTTCACCTAATTATTTAAATAATAACCTGAGACATAGCTCTGTGGTATAGCACCTGCCTGGCAAGAGCAAAGCCCTGAGTTCAATTCCTGATATCAGAACAACAAAAACAAACTAAGTAATGACTTTGACTCTTATTCCTCTGATAGTTTTAACTTCTCAGTCTAGGCTTAATCTAGTTATTCCTAATCTGTATCTCTGGCTGTGAACTCTCAATCCAGTATTTTCACCTTTCAAGATAATTAGTATAACTGGTTACCCTTATTATAACCACCTCACCCTCAGGATGCCCCAAAATTGGTTTCACCTAAAGCCTCTTCTAGTATCTTATTTCTTATACTACCATGTCCCCAGGCAGATAATCTAAAGAGTCTAGAATCAAACATACTTTCTTCCACCTGTTTTTGCCATAAGGCTCATTGGATACGGTATCTTCTGGGTCTGAACTCAGTTTATGCTCTGAAATAGTGTGGTGTAATAAGTATGGTATTGGGCACAGACTTAGAAGATCAGGTTTCCTGACTGAAGCAAATTTCTTTCCCTGGCCCGCTGTGATCACATAGAATGAAGACACTGGACCACTCAGGTGTTTTCCAGCCCTAAAATGTATAGGACTCCTTGTTTAATACTATGAGAATCTAACCTCAAACTCCTCAAGCTGATACCTAAGCACTTCTGTAATATATTACCATTTGAAATCCATACAAAATGTCTGACTATTTGATAGACTGGCCTCTCTAGTCAGATTGGTCTTTTTCCCTTTACCTTAGATAATTTCTCATTTTGGACTGTGTTCTTTTTGTTCCTTCCATTTAGAATAACCTTTCTTCTCTCACTACTAAAATCCCCTTAGTTCTCAATAAAGATCTGCTAGTTCATTAAGAACCACTTGAGGGCTAGAGGGTTAGCTCAGTGGTTCCGGCGCCTGCCTCGCAAGCGCAAGGTCCTGAGTTCGATCCCCAGTAACCACATATAATGCTTAGCATGGAGACACGCCCACCAACAATCAACACCACATACCACAATACCGGGCGTGGTGGCTCGCGCCTATAATCCCAGCACTCGGGAGGTAGAGACATGAGGATTGCTGAGTTCGCGGCGGCTTGCCTGGGTACCATAGTGAGCTCAGGGCCAGCCTGAACTACAAAAGCGAGACCCTGTCTCCAAAAAAAGCAAAAAAAAAAAAGAACCACTTGATAGGGGCTGGAGGGTTAGCTCAGTGGTTCCGGTGCCTTCCTTGCAAGTGCAAGGTTCTGAGTTCAATCCCCGGTAACCACATATAATGCTGGGCGTGGAGACACGCCCACCAACAATCAACACCACATAGCACAATGCCAGATGTGGTGGCTCACGCCTGTAATCCCAGCACTCGGGAGGCAGGGACAGGAGGATTGCTGAGTTCCAGGCTTGCCTGGGCTACATAGTGAGCTCAGGGCCAGCCTGAACTACAAAGCAAGATCCTGTCTCAAAAATATATATATATTTTAAGATAAATGTTGTTACTAGAAACAAAGAAAAAACTTTTATAAGTGGACATTTTAGAAGAAAATGACACTTGCACTCATATATTTAACAGAATTCTAAAATAGAGCAAAAACTGACAAATTGAAGGAAAAGATATGTAATTCCACAGTAATAATAAGAGACTTTAATATCCTACTTTTAATATTGGCTAGAGTATACAGGAAGTCAATAAGGTTATAGAGTGCAATATAGAAAATTAAGTGTAATCATGATGTTTATATATAATGTACCAGTAAACATTCCACTTTAAAAAATAAAAAAAAAATTGATGGCACAACTCTTCTCTAATGTGATACAATGAACAGGGATTTTAGAATTAAAGGTCAAATGTCAATCATTAGTCTGTGACCAGATTATCACTTTGAGCAGCAGTTTACTCGTCTGTAAAATGAAATTAAAGTGCAGCATTATTATGATGGTAGCATTGCGGTAATGATTCTGACATAATGGAAGCAAAATACAACTTTATCCTGATGCATAGTAGACATAATTTTTATACCATCTATTATCCTAATGCTCTGATTTTCTTCCTTAGAGTCAAAAGCCCCTCACATTATAGCTGAAAACCCCACCACCCAATTCTGTCATGGTAGAAATCTCATGCATTTTAACTATAAAGACCTTTAAAAAGCCTTGAGTATGTACATGATCACTTGCTCTTGCTTCACACTTCACTGCATATTACAACTATTTTGAAGCATTATTCAGTGCCACCTACAGCTTACTGTACCTTTGTACTCAGTGTTGATTTGTCTGTGCTTAGAAGAAAATACATGGCCTGCCAAAAGCAAAGCTATGAAATAATTACTTTGTTGTAAAGGTCTCTGGCCTTTATTTCTGCTCTTTGTGCTTCAGCTGTGGCAAATTACCTATTTGTTTTTGCCTTCAGCTTTCTCTTTCTATTCCCCCCCCAAAAAATATATATATATACATATAATTAAATCTTTAGATTTATATGAAACTTATTCATGCCCTTGCTAATTCTGTATACTTATAAACTGTCTTAATTGCTTTAATCATTTTGTTAGTCTTGTTTTCTTTTATTAAAGTCTTCCACTGTTTGAAAATATAAAAGTTAATAATATGTAATTAACTAAAATTATTAAAAATTAATTTTAAAAGCATTCAAGGGAATATAAATGTAATAACCTCAACTTTTATGAAACAGTCAAAAAGTTTTTGGTTTTTTTGCAGTACCAGAGATCAAACTCAGGCCCTTGCACTTCCAAGGTAGGCATGGTACCACTTGAGCTAAATCCCCAGTCCTTAAAGATTTTTTTAATGGGAAAATTTAAACACCATGAAGTCAAAAGAATAGTTTGAGTGAACCCACCAGTTCACACATCCCAGTTTACTCATACCCCGTGCCATTTCTTCTATAATTCCTTCTCAATTCCTGCCCCTACGTACCACAGAGGCAATATTACAGTATTCTGAAACAAAAATCTAAAGAAGCCAGGAATGGTGACACACACCTGTAATCCCTGGAGGCTGAAGCACGACAATTGCCACAAATTCAAGGCCCACCTGGCCTGGATAGTGAGTTCAAAGCAAGCCTGAGTACAAAGCAAAACTCTATCTGAAAAAATAAATACATATATATATATATACATACATACACACACATACATTATATATAACATATGTATAACATACATGTGTGTGTATGTATAAAAACAAGTCTGGAGAGACCTATAGAGACTGGTTTTGTTTTGTTTTTGTTTTTGTTTTTGAGACAGGGTCTCCCTTTGTAGTTCAGGCTGGCCCTGAGCTCACTATGTAGCCCAGGCAAGCCTCGAACTCAGCAATCCTCCTGTCTCTGCCTCCCAAGTGCTGGGATGACAGGCGTGAGCCACCATGCCCGGCACTGTGGTATGTGGTGCTGATTGCTGGTTGATTGTTGGTGGGCGTGAGTCACCACGCCCAGCATTGTGTGTGGTTACAGGGATGGAACTCAGGACCTTGCACTTGCAAGGCAAGCGCCAAAACCACTGAGCTAAATCTCCGGCCCTAGAGACTGGTTTTTATACTGTGCAGAAAGATCTACTTAAAATTTACATTTTCTTGAATTTTCTTTTTTTCCTCCCTGTATTTGTTAACTTCAAACAAATTTAGATTTAATTACTTCTATTGAAAATAGCATTTTTGGTGATGTTGGACGTGGTAGCTCACACGTGTTATCCTAGCACTTAAGAGGCAGAGGCAGGAGGATTGCTGAGCTCCAAGTTTGCCTGAACTACACGATGAGCTCAGGGCCAGCCTGAACTACAGAGCTGGCCCTGACCTCAAAACAAAAAGATAGCATTTTGGGCCGGAGGGTTAGCTCAGTGGTTCTGGCACCTGCCTCGCAAGCGCAAGGTCCTGAGTTCGATCCCCGGTAACCACATACAATGCTGGGCATGGAGACTCACGCCCACCAGCAATCAATACCACATACCACAGTGCTGGGCGTGGTGGCTCACACCTGTCATCCCAGCACTTGGGAGGCAGAGACTGGAAGATTGCTGAGTTGGAGGCTTGCCTGGGCTACATAGTGAGCTCAGAGCCAGCCTGAACTACAAAGTGAGACCCTGACTCAAAAAAAAAAAAATATATAGCATTTTTTGGAAACATTCTTTACAGTTTATCTGCTGTCAAACTAATGCGCAGAAAAATGTCTTGAGTGATGTCATTATATTGATTGTTATTTCTGTTGGTGGATTTGGGATAGTTTTAAAATTCTGTTTATTTTTCTATATTTTTCTAATGAGGTATATAATTTTTATTCAGAATATTAAAGTTGAAAATAGCTATAATGTTAAGATTTTGTTTTACTGATTTGTAAGAATTTTAACTTTCAGGGTGCAGTTCTACCTCAAGAAATAAGTCAAGTAATTCAACAGCATAAATCTGGCTTTAATGACAACATTGTTAAGTATCAGCAGAGAAAACATGACCCTCACAGAAAATGTAAGTTTAAAGTTAGAAAAGTGTGTTTCTGTACTATTTGTGTCCTTAAAAAAATAATAAACAGCTTTACTGAGATATAATTTACATACCCAAAACTAAGTTTATCCTTTAAAGTATATAATCAAAGCTGGGGAAGATGGCCCGAACCTATAATCTGATCACTCGGGAGGCTGAGGCAGAAGGATCGCCAAGAGTTCAGTATCCGCCTGGGCTACAAGTGAATTCAAGACCAGCCTGAACTATACATAATGAGACCCTGTCTCGGAAGTATATGATCTGTGTTCTCTTGGTACTTCCTCGAGGTGTACAGTCAGTAGCACTACATGAGTCATTTTTATCACCCAGAAAAGAAATACCCTGCCCATTACCATCATTCTTTTAGGCCCAGCAACCCCATTTTCTGCCTCTGGACTCATCTATTCTGAACATTTCATATGAACAGAATCAGAAACTGTATGACCTTTTATGACTGTCTTCCTTCATTTCACATATTTTTAAGGTTTATTCATGTTATATGTATCAATAAGTACTTCATTCCTTTTATGTTGAATAATATTCCATTGTATGAATACAGCATTTTATTGCTACAAATAATGCTGCTATGAATATTTGTAAAATTTTTTGTGAGAACATACATTTGCAGTTCTGTTGAGTGAAGATTTTTGAATACAATTACTGAGTCGTATAATATTTCCATGTTTAACTTTTTAGGAAATTACCAGCCCATTTCTCAAAATAGCTGCACTGTGCTAGCAATCTGAGCCCAGCCCAGTTTCTCCACACCTTCCACAGCACTTACTATTGCCACATTGTCTGATGCTACATAGCCTCATAGCTGTGAAGTAGGATCGCCTTACAACTCCATGGCAGTTCATTAGTGACAAAAAATGTTGTAAGCACAAAAGTTTTAATTTTGGGGTCCAGTACTAGGGATCGAATTCAGGACCTCGAACTTAACAGGAAGGCACAAGTCCACCAAGCTACATCTCTGGCCTAAGTTTTTAACTTTTATGAAGTCAGTTTGTGTATTTTTTCTTTGGTTGCTCGTCCATTAGCTGTCATATCTAAGAGAACATTGCCTAATACAAAGTCCTGAATAGTTGTGTTTGTGTTTTCTTCTAAGGGCTTTGTAGGTCAGCCCTTACAATTAAGTTTCTTTCCACTTGGAATGAATGATTATATAGGTTATTAGGTAGGAGTATTCATTCTTTCATATTTAGATATCCACTTGTCATTTGTTAAAATGACTGTTCTTCCTGTAATCCCAGCACTCAGGAGGCAGAGGCAGGAGGACTGCTGAATTCAAGTCTTGCCTGGACTACATAGTGAGCTCAGGGCCAGCCTGAACTGCAAAGCAAGACCCTGTCTCAAAAAGAAAAAGACTGTTCTTTTAGAATCCTTATAAAAAGTGTCTGTATTTACAGGTTTATTTCTGGGTTCTAATTCCACTGTGATCTCCACGCCTGTCCTTACATACACAGTACACTATCTCTATCATTGTAACTTTGTTGTAAACTTTGAATTTGGGAAGTCTGAGTCCTCTAACTTTTTTTCTTTTTCAAGACTGTTTTATTCTATCACCTGCCCAGCAAGTGCAAGGTCCTGAGTTTCATCCCTGGTACTGCCAGAAAAAAGAGGCATACTTCCCAAATTTATTTGGGCCAGGGAGTGTTACTTACCTGCCCACCAATTGCAGGGTCCTGAGTTTGATCCCCAGTACCACACAGACACACATATATTATGGGTGTGTGGGTGTGTGTGTGTTATACACATATACATATATGTTTTGTTTTGTTTTGATTTGATTTGATTTAGCTGGCCTTGAACACTTATATAGCCCAGGCTGGCCTTGAGTGCTGATATTAGAGGTATGTACCACCATGCCCAGCCACTTAAGTCTTCTTTAATTTGTTTCAGTACTGGATTTGGGGTTTTGTTCTGTATTAGGTTTTGTTTTGAGTTTTTTTAAGTATCAGGAATTTAATTCAGGACCTTGCACTCGTTGGGCAGGTGCAGTGCTGCTGAGCTAATTCTCTGGCCTTGTTTAGATTTTGGGTTTTTGAGGTGGCATCTTTTATGTAGTTCAGGCTGGCCTTGAACCCCTGAACCACTATGTAATCCAGGCTGGCCTTAAATTTAGGGCCCTCCTCCTGCTTCAGCCTCCCAAGTGCTAGGATTGTGGATGTCCTTCACTATGCCTCTCTGAGAGATATTTTTGTTGTTTTTTCTTTATGGGTTTTGGGTTTTATTTTTTTTTTTGCAGTACTGAGGATTAAACTCAGGCCCTTGTGCTTCCAAGGTAGGTGTGGTACTACTTGAGCTAAATTATCACCAGCCCTATTTTTTTTTTTTTTTTTTTGAGACAGGGTCTCCCCTTGTAGTTCAGGCTGGCTCTGAGCTCACTATGTAGCCCAGGCAAGCCTCGAACTCAGCAATCCTCCTGTCTCTGCCTCCTGAGTGCTGGGATTACAGGCATGAGCCACCATGCCCGGCGACCCAGCCCTATTTTTATAGTTATTAATGTATAAGTTTTGTATTTCTTGTGTTAAATTTTTTCCTATTTTATTATTTCAATCCCATTATCAGTGGAGCAGTTTTTAATTCTTTATTTATAAACATAAAATTGATTTTTGTGTATATTACTTCTTTGCTGAACTTGTGTGTTATCCTTAATTGTTTTGACATCTACAGATGCACTTCTTCCTGTACAGTTTACCTTTTCTTTTCTTTCCTAAGGCTATAGTTAGAACCACAATCCAGTGTTGAATAGAAATGATGAAAACAGGTGTCTTTGACTTTTCTTGACCTTAAAGATAAATTTTCAATCTTTCACCATGTTATCTATAGGTATTTCATAGATTCCCTTAATTAGGAAGGAAGTTCACATCTATATTTAGTTTGTTGATTTTTACTTTTATATGGGAAGATTGTTAGACTTTATCTTTTTTTTCTGGGATTATGTAGGACCTCACAATGGTAGGCAAGCGCTTTACCACTGAGCTGTAGCTGGAGACTCTCAAATGTTATTTATACATCTGTTAACATGATCTGTCCTTTATTCAGTTTGTATAATTTGTTCCATTGACATTGGAATAAATCCTAAGTGATAATTTACGATCTTTTTTTTTTTTTTTTTTTTTTTTTTTACTGTTTGAGACAGGGTCTCGTGTTGTAGTTCAGGCTGGCCCTGAGCTCACTATGGTGCCCAGGCAAGCCGCCGCGAACTCAGCAATCCTCCTGTCTCTGCCTCCCGAGTGCTGAGATTACAGGCGTGAGCCACCACGTCCGGCATTGTGTTATGTGGTGCTGGTTGTTGGTGGGCGTGTCTCCACGCCCAGCATTATATGTGGTTACCGGGGATCGAACTCAGGTCCTTGCGCTTGCGAGGCAGGCGCCGGAACCACTGAGCTAACCCTCCGGCCCTACGATCTGTTTTTATATACTGCAGGATTTTATTTGCTTGTATTTTGGGGGGGATTTTTGTATCTATGTTCATAAGAGATACTTATAATTTTCTTGGAATGATTTTTTTTTTGAGACAGGATCTCACTTTGTAGTTCGGGCTGTCCCTGAGCTCACTATGTAGCCTAGGCAAGCTTCGAACTCAGCAATCCTCCTGTCTCTGCCTCCCGAGTGCTGGGATTACAGGCGTGAGCCACCATGCCCGGCAAATGATTTTTTTTTTTTTTTTTTGAGACAGGGTCTTGCTTTGTAGTTCAGGCTGGCCCTGAGCTCACTATGTAGCCCATGCTAGCCTTGAGAACAATTTTGTTTGGTAGCATGATCCCTTTTCATCTATTTTTTCAGAGAGTTTGGGAATAAAGGATCTTAGCTCCTCTTTAAATGTTTGACAGAAGTCCCCAGTGAAACCGTCTGAACCAAGACATCCTTTCTCTTTATGGAAAGTTTTTGTTGTTGTTTTGTTTTGTTTGCTAGTTGTCATATATTAATTGTGTATATTAATAACATTCATTGTATTTCCACACATGCATATAACATACAGTGATCAAATACAGACTGTTTATCAGCCCTCTCCCACACAGGGACCTTGCTCAACTTCTTTATGGGAGGTTTTCTTATTACTAGTACAATGTCTTTTGTTTATTATGTTTCTAGTTTTTATCTGTTTCTATGAGCCAGTTAAAACAGTTTTTGTGGGCCAGAAATTTAGCTCAGTGGTTTTGGTGCCTGCCTCACAAGCTCAAGGTGGTGAGTTCAATCCCCGGTAACCACATACAATGCTAGGCGTGGTGACTCACACCCACCAGCAATCAATACCACATACCACCCAGCACTTGGGAGGCAGAGACAGGAGGATTACTGGTAAGTTCCAGGCTTGCCTGGGCTATATAGTGAGCTCAGGGCCAGCCTGACCTACAAAGCGAGACCCTGTCTCAAAAAAAAAAAAAAAAAAATAGTTTTTGCATCAGCAACAATACCGGGCATGGTGACTCACGACCACCAGCAATCGGTACCACATACCACAGTACCTAGTGTGGTGGCTCACACCTATAATTCCAGCACTTGGGAGGTAGAGGCAGGAAGATTGCTGAGTTCGAAGTTTGCCTGGACTACATAGTGAGTTTAAGGCCAGCCTGAACTACAAAACAAGACCCTGTCTCAAAAAAAAAGTTTGGCCGGGCATGGTGGCTCATGCCTATAATCCTAGCACTCAGGTTGTTGAGTTCGAGGTTTGCCTGGGCTACATAGGGAGCTCAGGGCCAGCCTGAACTACAAAGCAAGACCCTGTCTCAATAAAAAAAAAGTTTGTATCTTTATACAAATGTGTCCATTTCTCCTAAGTTGTTGGCATATAATGTCCATACTTCCTTATAATCCTTTCTAAGATTGATAGTAATATCCTCACTTTAACTTTTAATTATATCTAACTTATGTGATTTTTCTGTTAGTCTGGCTAAAAATTTTTCAGTTTTGTACCATGTACAAGACCACTTTCTAGCCAGTGCAGTGGAACATACCTATATAGTCATAGCTGCTTGGGAGATTAAGAGACTGGTCACCTGAGCCCAGAATTTTGAGGCCAGCATGGACAACACAGCAGAATCCCATCTTTAAAACATCAGGTTTCATGGGCTGTAGTTTTAGCTCAGTGGTTCCAGCATCTGCCTAGCAAGCGCAAGGTCCTGAGTTCAAACCCAGAAACCACATACAATAATGGGCATGGTGACTCATGCCCACCAACAATCAGTACCACATACCACAATACTGGATGGGGTGACACATGCCTTTACAGCACTTAGGAGGCAGAGGCAGGAGGATTGCTAAGTTTGAGGCTTGCCTGGGCTACATAGTGAGCTCAGGCCCATCCTGAACTACAAAACAAGAACTTGTCTAAAGAAAAAAAAAATTTAGGTTTCATTAATTTTCTTCTATTTCATTTATTTGCACTGTAATTTTTCCTTCTTTCTTTGGATTTAGTGTACACTTTTTTCTAGTTCCCTATTGTGAAGATTACTGACTTGAAAACTTTCTCTTTTGTACTTTTATCTTTTATTGATACATTTTAGATATACATAAAAATAACATTCATCATAGGGAAGTTGTACCTGTACATATCTTGCCTCTTTTTTTTTTTTTAAGGAAGGTGCCAGGGATTGAACTCAGGACCTCTTGCTTGCGAGGGAGGCATGTGGTGCCACTGAGCTACATCCTTGGACCTGCTGCTCCTTTTTTTCCCATTCCCCTCTCCTTCCTTCAACTCCTCTTTTCTATGGGCATTTACAGCTGTACATTTCCTTCAGTGCACAGTTTTATCTATATCACATGAATTTTGGTATGTTGGTTATTTTGTTCTGTTTTGTTCTTTGAGACAAGGTCTCACTATGTAGTACAGGATGGCTTTGAACTCACTGTGAAGTCCAACCCAGCCTTGAACTCATGGCAGCGCTCCTGTCCTTAGCCTTCCAAGTGCTGAGATTGCAGGCGTGTGCTGGCTACTATGTTATATTTTCATCTTGCTCAAAGTTCTAATTTTCCAGTGACTTCTTTGAGCCATGCTTTCTTTAGTTGTGTTTTTTTTTTTTTTTGGTAATTTTTTCTTCTTTTATTCTTTTTGAGACAGGGTCTCGCTTTGTAGTTCAGGCTGGCCCTGAGCTCACTATGGTGCCCAGGCAAGCTGCCGCGAACTCAGCAATCCTCCTGTCTCTGCCTCCCGAGTGCTGGGATTACAGGCGTGAGCCACCACGTTCGGCATTGTGGTATGCGGCGTTGATTGTTGGTGGGCGTGTCTCCACGCTCAGCATTATATGTGGTTACCGGGGATCGAACTCAGGACCTTGTGCTTGCGAGGCAGGCACCGGAACCACTGAGCTAACCCTCTGGCCCTAGTTGTTTTGTTTTGTTTTGTTTTGTTTTTTGAGACAGGATCTCAGTTCAGATTGTCCTCAGACCCACTATGTAGCTCAACCCCATACATTATTTAGGAGTGTCTTTTTAAATTTCCAGCTATTTGTGAACTCCCAAATTTTCTTCTGTAACTTACTATATTTAATTCTTTTGTGGTCTGAAACATATTTTGTATGACTCTAGACCTTTTAACTTTTTTAAGTCTTGTTTTATGACCTTGTATATGGTCAGCTCTGCTGAATGTTCTGTACTTGAGAAGACTATATTGTATTCTGTTGAGCAAAGTCTTCTATAGACATCTTAGACTCCCTGGATTACAGTGTAGTTTGTTTTCATCCGGGTTTATTTTTTGTCTAATTATTAAATCTGTTCCTTAAAGTACAATATTAAAGTCTCCCAAGTATTAACTGTTGAATTGTATTTTTTCCCTTCAATTTTTGTCAGTTTTTGCTTTATATATTTTGGAGCTCTGTTGTTAGGTACATACATAGTATTAAGAGTCATTTTACCCTGAAATAACTGTTTAAAAAGTTCTTTCTTGTTCTCTAATAACAATTTTTGTCTTAAAGTCTATTTTAGCCATGCATTTACTACATGCCTATAATCCCAGCTGTTCAGGGAGCTGAAGCAAGAAGATTACAAATCCAAAACCTTCTTGGGCAATTTAATGAGACCCTGTCTCAAAATAAAATTAAGAAGAAAAAAGAGCTGGCTATGCAGCCCAGTGGTAAAGTGCTTGCCACACATGTACAAGGTCCTGGGTTTGATCCCCAATACCTGGTCCCCACAAGTTTATTTTCTTTATTACTGACTTAGCTACTCTGGCTGTCCTTTAGATGCTGTCTGCATAGTTGTGTCTTTCCCATTGGTAAAGGACAAAATTACAACAAATGTGTTTGAAGGTCTCAGCTGGCTTTGTTTCCCATTCTAGAATTGGGCAACAATTCTGAATATTCCCCATAGCCTGAGCAGAAGTTGATTTTATATACCAAAAAAGAGAGTAAGTAAATAAACAAATCACCTTTACCACTGTTGAGTATCCTCCTGAAATACAAATCATCCTATAGTGACTATGTCTATGACAGTATATTAAGGTAGCTGCATATGTCAGTGTTGTATGTCTGGCTAGGATAACCTAGCCAAATTAAAATGGCAAAATAAATGGTAAAATTAAAATGGTAAAATAAATTTTATGAATATTAACTCTTACAATAAACCTGTTTTTTAAATAAAGCTGTGTGCTGTGAAAAAAGAAAAAGAGCAAAGGTAAATTAATCATCTTAAACTTTCTTTTTTTTGAGGCAGGGTCTTGCTTTGTAGTTCAGGCTGGCCCTCAGCTCACTTTGTAGCCTAGGCAAGCCTCGAACTCAGCAATCCTCCTGCCTCTGCCTCCCAAGTGCTGGGATTACAGGCTTTAGCCACCACACCCAGCACAGTGGTATGTGGTATTGATGGCTGGTGGGCGTGAGTCACCATGCCCAGCATTGTATGTGGTTACCGGGGATCAAACTCAGGACTTTGTGCTTGCGAGACAGGCGCCAGAACCACTGAGCTAAATCTCTGGCCCTTAAACTTACTTTCTTGGTATGTAGGGAGACAGAACAATATAATAATGGTTAGCTCTGACATTTTTTGCTAATTTTTTTTTTAAATTTTTTGCAGATCCTGGACTGAACCCAGGGCCTAGCACACATTAGGCAACCACTCTAACACTAAGCCACATCCTCAGGCTCCTTTTGGCAAATTTTTAAATTTACTTATGTATTCATTCATTTTGCCCTATTGGTCATTGAATCCAGAGCCTTTGTGCTGAAATGCAGCCCCAGCTCTTTATTTTTTGAGTCAAGGCCGAGTTACCCAGGCTAGCCTTAGACTGGCAGTCCTCCTTTCTCACTCTCCCAAGTAGTTACAAGTATGTACCAATGTGTCTGACTTCTTTTATTTTTAAATTTATAAATTGATGTTCCTATAAATCTGGTAGGTATAGCTTTAATTTTGAATTTTTTTTATATTTTGAAATGTGGCCTCACTAGATTGACCAGGCTGTCAAATTATAGGATGTGTTAGTTACTTTCTCATCTCCAAGGGGAAGTACCTGACACCCGCAAGTTAAAGGAGGCTCGCAGATTATAGAAGTTTGGGCCCACAGTGAGCTGGCTTCAAAGCAGAAGAAAAGCAGTTTATGACATGTCAGAGAAAAGTAGAGAAAGACAGAGAAGTGGAGGAGTGGGGGAAGAGACAGACCCAGGCCATGCCCCCAGTAACCCACCTCTTCCAAGCAGATCTAATCTCCTAGTAACAAGTCAGGTAGAAGCCACATGATCCAATCACCTCCAAAACCTCCACCTATGATCTGATGAGGCTTTGGGGAAGTATCTAGATATAAATCAAAAGAATGGAC
>PVIC010013481.1:0-38066 GCA_004025085.1 Thryonomys swinderianus
CCATGTGTACTTTTTTAATAGCCCCAGTTTTATCTGGGAACACTGATAACCAGCCAAAGTTTTCTTTTCCACTTTTCTTTGATGCTAGTTTTGGCAAAGTAACCAAGTTCTGACCATATTTTCCATAGGTAAAAATGATATATGTGACAACCTAGAAATACTATTTAGACAACAGCACTGTTTTCCTTAAATTACCTCTTCCCTTTTCAGCTAGGAAGAATAAGGGTGATGGCTACAGCTTCACTATAGAACCCATAGGAGGTTCAGGATAGACAACAAAGCTGCAAAACAGAAAAGCCCTGACTCCTTGACCATGGTGGAGCCAGCTCACCAGCTAGAGCAACAACACTGGAGTGTGGAGGTGGCTCCACATTCCTTTGTATGAGAAGGAAACAATCTTCAAATCTGCACATCTCATGCTACTTTGTTGTTGATGATGTTTTCCTGTTTCTCAAGAATGGACAAAGTTCCAATTAATAACATGCAATGCCTCTGTCATCTCACAGAATAATTGTTCCTCAGAGGCCACTCAGAGATGTGCTTATATAAATGCAGCCACTAGTGTACCATACTGCTTTTTCCTGAAACAAGTACATTTTTCTCTGAAGCCAAACACATGAAGTGTTTTAATATATGGGGTGTTAACATTTTAGTTCAAATATTCTCAAATAGGTAGCAAGTAACAGGAAAGATCGCTAGTTCATATGAAAAAAATCAACACTCAAGCATCTACTGTCTCTTGATCTTAAACAAGTGTTCTCAATTCTCTATGCTTCTCCTTCCCCAAAGGCATAGTATAAATCTCACTTATAATGTTGTAAGTAACTCTCTATATAATATTACAATGGTTGAGTCAAATACAGACTCAAAAAAACCCTGAAAATTAAGTAACATGCTGCACAACAGATCGCACTGTCATGCTCAGAAAATGATACCATAAAATGTGGAGCCTTGGTACAGGAAATTTACTCACTGACCTTCTGCACTATGTTTCTGGCCCTCATTCTCCCTCTCTTCTCTCCTAAAATAGTCCAGCCCTATATCAAGGAAAAAAGGAGTGAAGACAATCAGTTCATAGAGAAGACTGAACAAACAGGCTCTTTACCCACCTCAAGTACTACCATTAGATGATAATTTATTATCTAATCATACTGCTACAGAACTGTCTGTTCTTCACAGAACCTACACATAAAGATAGTTTCCTGTGAGTTTCACATCATATAAAATTTTGGGTAAATTACTTTGTTATGCTTTTTGTTATTAATCTCTTATGCTTTTTAAGTATGAACCATAAACTTAATGTCACTTCTACAGGTAGCACTTCTGTCTGGAAGTGGGAATGAGAGAGCCACCTTGGCCTCATTCCAATGGAAATTGTAAATAAAAAGGCCATCATTGGAATCTTAAGGCCAGCATGGGACATTTGGGGAACTCATTAAGTCTATGTCATTATATTAATATGAGATCATTCCCAAGCATCTTGGAAATTCTAAACTTATTAGTTTAGAAAGGCCTTGAGTGAAATAAAATTTAAAATCTCACCTTTAAGAAAATATCAGGGTTTAATAGTCCTTACTAGAAAAAAAATAATTTAAATCTCATACTCTAAGTTTCATGTTCTCTTGTGCATACTTTGATAGAAGAAAGCTGATGCAAGTTGCTTTATTATTCACCCTTTATGTATGTTAAGATAGTTCCCAAGACAAACTCATCATGAATATTGAGGCTGAAACTCAAACTTTCCATGGCAATTATCATTTCTATTTTTTTTAAAATGACACTAACTGATGTGCAGGTTCATAAACATAATAAAGCCATTTCTCTTGTAAAGGTATGGCTATTTAGAAATCTATTTATTAGGAAGTGATATTAGGGAAACGTTTGCAAATCAAAATGTAATTTAAAGCTAAAGTTGTCATTTCTAAATTACATAGCTTAAAAAATAAAATTATTAGGTAAAATGGTACATACATTATTCAAATTATTTCAATAACATTTTAAACTTAAATGAAAATCAAGTGTCTAATTGATATTCACTTATTCTTGTCACTATGTAACCAGAATATTGCAAGCTAGTTCTGTACAGCATCAATCATAGAGAGTGTTCCAACACTCTTTACAAAATTAAAATAAGGCATAATATTAATTTTGTTTGTTTTCTGTTTCTAGGACATGTCTCACATATATTGCTGGATATATTCAGTCTCAATTTACTATTTTTATTGTAAATCCTGTGAAGGGTGTCAGCCTTTCACTCAACAAAATCCATCAAGTGAGTGATTCTCTTAAGCCTATATGAAATTAATCTAGCAAAATGAAGCTGCTTAAAAACATTAGATATCTGCATTTTTGTCTATCAATCCTGATCCCCTGTAAACTATTGTGACTGCATTGTACAGAATTTGTTGACTATTTGTCTCCACTGATAAGCTTAACTTCATGAAGTCTTAACTATACAAAAGTAGTTCAAGTTAGAGTTAAGAAAAACTGGGCCACTAAAGACACCCTCTGATGATAATAAAAATCTGTTTTCATAAGATAATACATTTTGGACAATGAAAGTGAGTTTTCTCACAAATAGAGAAAGGAATTATACAAAAAGAATTAATAAAAGCCAAAATAAAACCTGTGGTACTAGATTGGAAGAAGTATTATGCATCAGTGTTCAATATAGATATGGTAGGATATAGAAGCATAGTTATGTATGTATGTGTAGGTATTTTACATGCATGTATTTTCTAGCTCCATGCACTTAAAAGAGCTAAGTAGTAACATTATTTTAATTGTAATGAGAATACCTAATTGCCAGGTCTTAGTTTATAGTGCCATCCTATGATAAAAGGAAACACAGCTTGTGAGAAGGAATGGTGGATTCCAGGACTTTAGCAGGAAAAACAATTATGTAGCCCTAGAAAAGCTTGTGGTCCCAGAAATAAAACAAATAGAAAAAAGCTGAGGTACACTGAAGAACATCTTGAAGAAAATCAATAACTGAACCTGAAATGAAAATGACAAAGCCAAAGGACCAACAGTATCTGACTTCAAACTTACCATAAAGTTACAATAATTAAAACACTATATTTTAATCAAAGAATATATACAAGTAGATTGATGATATGGGAGAGCTTAGAAGTGGACCTGCATCAATAAAATCAATTATTCCTAGTCAAAGGTGCAAAGATAATACTGTAAAGAAAAGATTGTTTTCCAACAAATGGTATGGGGATAACTGGACATCCACTATAGAAAAAAAAATCTAGACATAAACTTTTAACATCAGTTAACTCAAAATGGAACATATCCCTATATGTAAAGTACAAAATGCTAAACTATTAGGAATTAACAAACTATGTCTGCATAAAAACTTTCAAAGGAATGTTCATAGTAACTTTATTCATGATCACTAAAACTTGGGGGGGGGGGCTAGGATCTAAATAGGTGAATGGACAAATTACCTGTGGCACATCCAATGGAATATTATTCAGCTCCAAGAAGAAATTAGTTATTGAGTCATAAGAAGACATAGAGGAATAGAATAAACAAATGCATATTATTACCAAATGAAACCCATTCTGAAAAGTTTAGATACCAACTGATTCTATGTACATCTTTCCGAGAAGGATAAAAATATAGAGACAGTAAGCCATTTAATAGTTATTGGAGCTGAGATGAGGAATAGGTAAAACACAGCTTATCAATGACTTACAAACTCAGTTCATCAGGTTGGTCAGTTGAAGGTCCAGGCTCTCTACACAGACTTCAAATCTCCCTCTGGTACTCAGGCAAATCTCAGTGTCCATAGAGACCCTGGCCCAGGATTTCTCACTAACCCCACATCAGAAAGGGTGTTGTAATGTGCCTTCTAGAACTCTTTATGAGTTAAGTCTATACCTGAGACCAACTAGACACACAAGAAGCTGGCATTTGGTTCATAACTCAACACTGCTCATAAGTTAAAACTAAAATCTGGATGTAACTCAAGCAGTTTGTATGTCAGGCTGGTCATAACACAAGAGTCTACTGTATTCTGATAACACTGGAATAGATGATAAATTATATTATTGTCCACTGAATATATGATACCACGAGCCAATCCTAACATAAATTATGGGTTTCAGGTGCTAATGATGTATCAGTATAGGATCTGTATTGTAGCAACTGTATCTTGTGTGTGAAATATCAACAGTTGTGTAAGTTATGAGAATGTATAAATAAAGTATATATAGAAATTCTCTATATATTTGAAATGTTCTGAGCCTATAACTACTCTAAAAATAAACTGTACTAATTTAAAAATGACATTAAAATTAAAACTGTAGGGCCGGATATTTAGCTCAGTGGTTCCAGTGCCTGCCTCGCAAGCGCAAGGTCCTGAGTTCAATCCCAGTAACTACATACAATGCTGGGCGTGGTGACTCACGCCCACCAGCAATCCATACCACATACCACAGTGCTGGGCGTGATGGCTCACACCTGTAATCCCAGCACTTGGGAGGCAGAGACAGGAGGATTGCTGAGTTCACAGCGGCTTGCCTGGGCTACATAGTGAGCTCAGGGCCAGCCTGAACTACAAAGTGAGACCCTGTCTCAAAAAAAAAAAAAAAAAAAAAAGATCGATCCATTTAGGTGCAAATGGAGACACCTGGAGGATATACTAATAAGTGAAATCAAGAGATCACAGATAGACAATTACCGGATCTTCTCTTTGGCATGAACACCTGTAGATGCAAATGAGCTTTAGAAAGTATGACAGCTTTTATAGAGTGCAAAATTTCTATAGGAAACTTGGTGTGGGAATGTGATGAGGGGAAGGAATAAATATGATACAGAAAGAAAATAAAAGAGCATGTATAAAGGGGGTGAGGAAGTGTGGGTGGGTAGGAATATGGGTAAAAATGAGAATCAACTTGTGTCATATACTGGTACAAATTCCCCAATGTTATACATGATTTTGAGATGCATATAAATTGTACCAATAAAGAATTCAATTTATAAAAAAAACTGTAAATGAGATATTTTCTGGATATACTTCTTAACCAATACTTAAGTTCCCACCACAAAAGAAAAGTAAATGTATCACTTGAAAATTAGAAACTTTGATGAACAAGCTTATGAAAAGATATCTGTCACTTATATTCAGAACAACTGTAAAGAAAAATGAAAGCAATTAAATAAAAATGTAATAAAGACAAGAAACTGAAAGAAAGTTGACAAATGGAAACTCAAAACAAAACTAATAACTGCAAAACCTCATTAGAAAGAATTAAAATTGCAGTGAGATATCACTTCAAAAAAATATCCAGTCAGTAGGAATCTGAGTATGTGTGAAATTACTAAGTTTTCTCTGAATGTGGAGAAATACAAACTTTATATAGTGATCAAGGAAAAAATTGGCACAACTGGGCAAGAGATTCAGCTCAGTGGTTCCGGCACCTGCCTAGCAAGCACAAGGTCTCTGATTCGATCCCCAGTAACCACATACAACAATACTGGGCATGGTGACTCACACACACCAGCAATCTTTACCACACAGTACGTGCCTGGTGTGGTGGCTCACATCCACCAGCAATCAGGTGGCTCACACCTGTAATCCCAGCACTCGGGAGGCAGAGGCAGGAGGATTGCTGAGTTTGAGGCTTGCCTGGGCTATTCAGTGAGCTCAGAGCCAGCCTGAACTACAAAGTGAGACCCTATCCAAAAAAAAAAATGGCACAACCATTTTCATGAAAAATTTAGCAGTAGATTGCAAAGTTAACATGGAAATACTGAATCCTAGAAAAGCTTATATGAACAGAAAGTATATCCATAAAATCTTTAATACAACATTATCATACCTTAATATCCATCTACAAGAAGTTATTAAATATATTTTAATGAATTCATTCAATGAAACACTACCCAATCATTAATAAAAGTAAATTTTAATGTTTCATACTTAAGGGGGAAAAATGTAACTGGATGTTATATACACTGCAATAGTATTTATGTACACCTAGAAAATACTGGACCTGTGTTATACATTGTTTGTAGATGTACACAGATTTCATTAGTGTGAAACTTTACAGAGGGATGATTCAAAGGAACATCTTATCTCAGGAAGAGGAGGGAGACTAATAGATCAGGGGAAAATATCCAGATCAACTTTGATTGTTACAGTGTTTTTTTCTTTTGTAAAATTTAAAACAAGCAGTATGAAAAAAGATTATGTAACATTTTCTTAAATTTTCTGAAATAGTTAATTATGAGGAAACATGATAAATTAGAGCAAATGAAAACTCTGTGTCTTTCTGCTTAATTTACTCCCAGCTTTGGAAGAACAATGTTCCTGAAGTTCACAGCTGGTACAAGGGAAGTTCAGTCATAATCTAATGATTTAAACAAAAAAAAATGAAAATATGAACTAAAACCAGAATATAAATTTGTAAGGCAAACACAGAGCCACGAATCCCCCAAACTATGAAAATGAAAGAACGCCTCAAGGCATCATCTTTCCCTGTTCAGTAAGAGATGAAATTTGACAGAAATCAAATATTCTGAACACAGTATTTTATTTGGTGCTCCAACTCCTAGCTAGTTACTAGAAAAAATTTCACTCAGGGAGCAAAAAGCCAAATTATGCAGAGATGCCACCTGGAAGTGTGCGAACTATAACAGCAAATAAATAGCCAGCCTCTCATTCTGAATTGAGAAGTTACAAATCACACTGAGGTGAAAGTCCAAATTAACATGCAATACTTCTGTACCCTGATTTGATTTTAGAAGTTTTCTGTAGAAGCAGCAGTGATAGGTGGAGTAGTTTTGTCACCAGACCATCGATGGATTAAAATGCTACCAAGGAGAAAGAAGAGTCGGTTTTACTCCAAGGAGAAATGTACTGAAGAAAACATGTCAAATACTTTGATTAGCCTCGCTACCTCTTCTATCCCTGCGCTGTTACTCATCCCTTTAAATTGGTTTTTAGATACTCCCAGGCTGAACAAGCTACACCCATTCTTGTGCCAGGATTAAGAGGCAGAAAGACAGTAAGTCTACAAATGCTCTTGTCCTCATTGGGACGAAACTCACTCCCTGAAGGGTGAGGTCTAAGAAACAACAGCACGGTTTTTTGCATTCCTCAGATCACAGCATTTTTCCACATGCTTATTCAAACTCTATTTTGCTCAAAGAGAAAAGCATATCTCAAGCCTCATGACTTTGCCTGTCCACTTGACATTGTCCCCACTAAGCTTTGGAAGTCCCCTAACTCCAGGCTGCTCCTGTTAGACAATTTACTATGAAGACTGCAAACTTCTCATGTACCTCGATCAAAAGGAGGCTCAGTGAGAGTTCAACCTAATTAATAGGTTATAATGTTATGATCTACCCATTTAGAGATGATGATAACATCGTGCTACAGTCAACTAGTGAGAGAAAATTTCTGACTGCTGCTTTACCTGTCAACACTGCTAAACAGGGTAATTTGCTGTTCCTACATGATTTCATTCCCTTGAGATCCATTTACACTTAATGTAATCTAAGAACAAAAATGAACATTGCTTCCTACAACGTGTACTTTCACATTTGCTGTTCAGCCCGATTATGTAACAGACACCTTTCAGGTGCCTCTGTGTCAATTAAGAGAAAGCAGCATTAGCTGTGATTAAGAATATCTAAACTAGGTGTGATTTCCCGGCTTCACTCAGCTATAGCTCCTGAGGACTCTTTCCCCCATCACTTCTCAGTTCCGTCTCATCTAGGCAGATTGGGCACACACTCCAGTTCATTGTGGCACAGCTAGCTTTCAATAGAATCTTGTCAGTACAATTTCACACAATGGGTGGGCAGGCATGTTCTGGCTGTTAGGAAAAAGCTTTTTTTCTCTGGCCCTGCAAAGAGTTTTTCATTCTGAATTCATTTGAAGCCTCAAATGAGGTTACACAGAAATATCACAGGACAAAAGTCAACAATGACAGTCATGGTTCTCAAAATACTTTATCTGCCAACCACTTAGCAAAAAAAATTCTGTGCTCTGTGTCTCCTTATTGGTCTCAGGTCAACGAGTTAACATAATGGGGACTGAGTACTGTATTTGTATGCATGGAAAATTATTTTTACTCCTGATAAATAAAATGCAAAGAGGAAGTAGAATGACTTCTCACTTCCTTATTAATTTTATATTATTTGAATTTCTAATGAGCAACCTTATTAATTTGGTATCAATTTTTTTTGTAAATCATGACATATTTCTAAATAATCAAAGAAATACTTGCTGACTTTCAAATATTTGGATAGTTATAAAATTAAAGAACAATAAGGATCTCAAGTGACAACTGGTGACATCGTCAGCATACTCTATTATATGTGCACCTTAAATATTTTAAACAACTAAGTAGTATGTATTTAATTTACTTCCAAATATTATAATCATTCTGTGACACTATAAATAATGCTATATAACACATACATTTCTCTGATTGATTTATTAGTGTAAAGAGTTTGAAGAGATGCTAATTTTAAAGCTGTTACTATATATGGCCTGCTTATTGTGGAAAATACTGAGGCAGCATGTCAACTATCCACTGTAAAAATACCATCAATTTATGAGTTCTCCTATTTCAAAATTTTTCCTTTGATAAACAAAAGAAACAATGCTTTTTAAAATTCTGATTAATGAACACAAACTAGAGAGGCAAGTGTACTAAGCCTCCGAGTGTACTAAGGTCCTGAATTCGATCCCCAGTACCACATATCATAATGCTGGGCGTGGTGGCTCACAACTGTAATCCCAGCACTAGGAAAGCAGACAGGAGGACTGCCGAGTTCAAGGCTTGCCTGGGCTACATAATGTGTTCAGGGCCAGCCTGAACTACAAAGTGAGACTCTGTCTCAAAAGAAAAAAAAAAGAAAAAGAAACGGTATATATTAATGCTCTCATGTTGAAGATAAGGCAATTAGGACATAAGAAGGTTGAGAATCTTTACCACGTTTACCTAGACTATAAGTTTTTCCCCTGGGATATGAAGGCAGATGTCTATGACTCTTTTTTCCCCTTCTCATTTAAGTTTGCTCTTCTCAACCAGGTTCCCAGCTGTTTACCACAAAAGTAACACATGATGTTGCTGGTTTCCATACAATGCACCATACTCCCTGTGTCATATTAAAAAAGAAAAACAAATATATATAAATATATATATATATATATATATTATATATATATATATATTATATATATATATATTATATATATATTATTATATATATATATTATAAATATATATATATATATATTTACATGGCAACTAGGGAGGAAATTAGAATATTATTTTTGCAACATTTTTACATAACTTGCTGTTCAATTATTATGCATATTCTGTAAAACTTGAAAGTTTCAGACAGAACTTTCCAAATGGATGTAGAAATTTTTAGCCACACACTTTAGCTCAAATATTTTAAAAAGTTTGACTTTTTGATGAGTATTGCTTTGAAAAAACAAAAGGCTGCAAAAAATAAAAGGATGAAATGAGACATAAAACAATTGTGCACAACAGGGAACAAGGTGACAATCTCTGATGCATGGAGGCAAAACCTTGGGTAAAAGCTTAGCCACTCTTCCACTTGGAGTTAATGAAACCAGAGCAGCAGCAAATGCTATATGCCAGTGACTTCACTTATTCCAACTTCTTAGATCCCTTTTTATGACCACACTTCTAGATATTGTCATGTTGGAATTTAACGATAGAATTATCAGGGTTTTGTTTTGTTTTTAATTTTTTTTTTTTTTTTTGAGACAGGATCTCGCTTTGTAGTTCAGGCTGGCCCTGAGCTCACTATGTAGCCCAGCCAAACCTTGAACTCAGCAATCCTCCTGCCTCTGCCTCGGGAGTGCTGGGATTACAGGCTTGAGCTACCACATCCGGTACTGTGGTATGTGGTACTGATTGCCAGTCGTTGTGAGTCACCACGCCCAGTATTGTTGCATGTGTTTACTGGGGATCGAACTAGGGACCTGGCACTGACTGGGCAGGCACTGGAACCACTAAGCTAAATCTCTTGCCCAGAATTATCAGTTTTTAAAGAGTATTGTCCTTTAATTATTCTTGGTGCAGTATCAAGCTAAAGTATATAACCTTGTATTTCCGACAAAAATGATGACCCTTTACATGGCATTATATAATGGAACAGAGCAACACAATAATTCTGCAATATTTTTCCAACCTGTTTCCTGCACAGTAAAAAAAAAAAAAAAAATTAGTACAGGCAAATCCCAAACGATAAATCAGAATATTTTAAAATCTATTTCTCTTTTTTAAAAAAGATTTTGTTTTTATTAGCACATGTTTGCAGTACATAATGATGACATTCATCATGGAGAGTTAGGATACACACAATACATCTTGATTCACTTTTTATCCCCTTCTTCTATCCCCATCTCTTATTCCTTTTCCCTTTTGCAAAAAACCAAATCTATATTATAATTTTCCATTCCACACTGCAAATTGCTTTTATATGCAGTGATTTACTACTCTTTTTGCTCTTTTATTTTGAGGTACAGTCTCACTATGCAGTTCAAGATGGTCTTGAACTCACTGCATAGCTGAGGCTGGCCTCGAACTCACAGTGATCCTCCTACCTCAGCTTCCCAAGTGCTGGAACTACTGGTTTGTGCCATCATGCCCAGCAGTGCTTTAACTATTCTAGGAACTTTATAAATTGCTAATCTCATTTTTCATTTGACAACTTCAACTTACAAGACAAGAAACTGAAAGCCAGAAAACAAACAACTACAACAACAACAAGAAAAAAACTAAGAAAAAGGCCAGAGATTTAGCTCAGTGGTTCCAGCGCCTGCCTTGCAAGCACAAGGCCCTGAGTTCGATCCAGGTGAACACATGCAGTGCTGGGCGTGGTGACTCATGCCCACCAGCAATCAGTACCACACCCCTTAGTGCCCCACAGTGCCTGGCATGGTGTCTCACACCTGTAATCCCAGCACTCAGGAGGCAGAGGCAAGAGGATTGCTGAGTTCAAGGCTTGCCTGGGCTACATAGTGAGCTGAGAGCCAGCCTGAACTACAAAGTGAGACCCAGTCTGAAAAAAAAAAAAAAAAACTAAGAAAGCATAATTGATTTTATACTTCAGAAAAAGAATTGGATCTTTTGTTTTGCTATATTTTTGTTTGATTTGGTTTAGTTTTGGTTGGTTTTCTTTTTCTGTTTTAAAATGCATGGTCAAAGAGGAAAAACAAGTAGGAGCATAAGTAGTGCTGGCGTTCCCATCCAATGTGATAGATATTTGAAAAAAATAAACATTATTCTTATTTATCTATGCTATAAGAAATTGATCTTGATAGTACTTTGGCAAAAGGAATCTCCCAGAATCCTGAAATTGGTGTAGTTATCTTCAGTCTAAGACCAACCTGAAAATGTTCATCACGGCCCAGTATCCATACAGAAGGTTCTGCCTTCATCACAGAAAACCTTTGGAGTTTCCCTTCATCCTGTGTTATCACAACGCCGATCTCAACAGAAACACAGATCTTTCAGCCTCCTGAAGGAAATCTCCCCATACAACACAAAAGCTTGACAAATATGGCATTACTTTTACTAGGGAGTCAGGAATTTTAGATTTGGCAACCTCCAGTCTATTGACTAAAATGAACGATTTCCAAACAAATGCAAAACAGTAGCATTCATTGTGCATATTATTTAAAAAATGGATGAGTGGTGACTTCCAATAAAAAGAAAATACAGATAATTTCTACGCAATATAATTTGTACTGGTAGCATGCAACCTTCATCTCTCTTAGATATATCGAGGGGTCTTATCCAGCTCCCTTGTCTGTGTCTCTGCAGAAGAAATGATTCCAAAAGAGACAATTCTGTCTTGAGAAGAGCATGTAAGAGGAAGAATGGCCATGCTCTAGCAGACAGTGTTCATTAGAATTCCCAGAGCTGAGGTCTTTCACCAACTCAATTTAGTCAACTTTTTTACTTAACACTTAGAAAAACTATAGACAGAATAGATGGCCTTCAGGCTATTCCTACATTACCCCAGGAGTAACACAACTCTTCATTTCTGCTGGGTAGGGAATCCATTTATTTTTCCACAGGAGGGTTCTACTTTCCACATCACTTCTTTTGACAGCAGCATGGATCTTCACCTACTGTGCTGCAGTCCTGGGGGCATTGTCAATTAGAGCAGAAAGCAGCTTAACATTTTCTCCACATCTTTATCCAAATCCCCAAATATTCTGAGTGGACAACACACTTGGAAGCTGGTATTTGTGCACCATGTATATATACACCCCACTACATTACTAAATCTGGGACTGAAACATTACAAAACATGGGGAGAGTACTTGTTATTTTCTAGACCATGAAGACTGTGAGCCAAACCTGACAGTAACCTTCAAATTAAATGTTAAGTCTTAGATGGTGGCAGAGGGAAGGGAGAGCCTGAGGGCCTTGCAGACTGGAAAAAAAGACATCCAGATTTTACACCAGAGTTTATGAGTAGTTGTTACCACTTATAAATCAGAAATATTTAAATACTTTAAAGATTACACTGACTGTTCTATATGTTTCAGAAAAGATAATTTCAGGGGTGGGAGATTCAGTGGTTAGGCCACCTGTCTAGCAAGCACAAGGTTCCTGGTTCAATCTCCAGTAACCACATACAACAATATCATGCGTGGTGACTCACGCCCACTGGCAATCAGTACCACATACCACATATACCACAATGCCAGGCTTGGTGGCTCAGACCTGTCATCCCCGCACACAGGAGGCAGAGGCAGGAAGATTGCTGAGTTCGAGGCTTGCCTGGGTTACATGGTGAGCTCAGGCCCAGACTGAACTATGACACAAGACCCTGTCTCAAAATAAAAGATAATTTCAAAGTGTGTACAGTAAGATACATATATGCACACATAGGAACTCAAAGATTAGAGAACTTTCACCAGGTTACCCCACCTGGGCTTATGTTCAGGCATTCTGGCTGCAGAGTTCATGGCTCCCATACTGTGTATAACCACTCTCAATTTTCAGGAAAGAGTTAAATTTTTCCCTTTAAATCATCAGACCAAACTATTAATTTATTTTCAGCTCCCCAACTCCTCCCTCTACCTCCAAATTTCCTGATTAGCATTATTTTAAAGGCATATAACATAGAAAGTTTTATGTTCTCAGTTTTTATATTCTCATGAGTTTATGAATGGTATAAAGTTCTTTCAAAATCCTAGGCATAAGCACATAAACTTTTGAAACAATATTTAATGCACTATCAAATTGTGTCAAAGCAATTTTATCATGACAAAAGGGAAGTTTCAATGCCCCAATAATTCCTTCATTTATTTATTAGTATTTATTTATAAATCTAGAGCATAGAATCCTTAGAGTTAATCTTACAGACAGGGTTAATCTTACAGAAGAAAAACCTCATTGAGACTAGAGACAGGAACAGATGGCACAATTCCAAGACAAGCTAGGAAACTTTGTGGCTTTCTGCATAGTAATCCTAAGTAAAATTCACATCAAAATCCAAACATATGACTAGATGAATCAGGCAATCTGGTTTCTGAGTTAGAATTTACAGGAAAAAGCATACATACCACCAATAAGCACATCATCTCTGACTCTAGGGATGTTTCCACACCCTCTAATTGGTGCCATTCTGCACTAATCAATACGTTGCAAGCACCTAATAGGCACTCCTGCAAATCCTGGGGAAGCAGCTCACACCAGAGAAAGCGCAGTAGCCCTGAATATTCATGCCCAAGTGCAAATGTTAATTCATGCAGTACTTGCGTTAAACTAGTCTAATTATCTACTGAAGGAATCTATTAAAGCCATGCTGTCAATTCTACAGATTGGGTTCAGCAAAGTGAAACTGAATTGCGTGTCTTTTCAGCTAATTACAAAAATTTTGCCTGACATGCTTTAAGAATGGGGTGGGGGGAGCACACATAGCCAGCCAGCATTAGCTCCCAATGCACAAGGCTACTTCTCTTCTTGTCAATCAGGAAAGTGCAGGACACTGTCAGAGGAAGAGAAGCACAGCCTAGGCGTCCAAGCATCCTCTCATTACACCTCCTATGGTCTCATAAGGAATGTGAAGTGTCAGATTTTTTAAGTCTTAAGCTGTGTATAGCAGATTCTCTATTGCATAGTTGAAACAACAACCAATAATTTTAACAAGTGAGATATATTTCACAAGAGCTGTGTTCAGTGTGCCTATGTATTTAGAAAAAAAATGTTTATGGGATTCTTTTTCCTTGTTGTTTCTGAAGTTAAAATAGGGACGAATATGATTCTTCCCTTATCAACTTTCTCACCGTAGCTTCTTTAGATCTCAAGTTTGTACCAACGTACACCACTCTCAGATAATACTGAGTAGACTTTACAAGAAGACAAAAAAGTTTACAATATAGCATCTAAAAATTTTTCCAAAATTTATTTCAGACCATGTCCTACATACTGAGAAAATCAATCTTTTCTCAGCCCAGAAAATGTTCATTACCTTATTGCTTTGTCCAGAAAAATTTCTCATACTTTCATGAGATACCTAGACATTAAATTTTGCAACATTCACATTTATTTTTGAAACAGACAAAAAGGTTGAGTTCAAAAGTAGTAGCAGTAGCAATATACTTTCCAACAGATTGACGTAGCATCTGCATTTCATTTTAGAAGTCATATAGAATTTATTAAGATTTTAGAAAGATTACTCTCATTAATGGATGAGTCATATTAATTTGTTTGGAAAAATCACTATTTAATCATTTAATGTTAGTTTCTTTTCTCTTACATTATATGTACCAAGTATTAGTAAGTCCCAAAAGCTTTTTCTCAAAATTTGTACAAATTTTTTGTACTCATTGGCACTCCTACTACCACACCCTATTCTAGTTACCGTCATGTCTTGCCCAGAGCATTGCAATAGCACCCTAAAAGTGTAGCTTTGTTTTCGCCTTTGCCCCTCACTTAATCTTATAGCCTTTCCACATATCCCAACTCACAGAGCTGGAATATAAAAACATAATGAACTCAAAAATTACTAAGTTCACATCCAAGTGAAATAAGACAGTCACAAAGTGACAAGTACTTTTTTATTTCATTTATAAGAGGAATCTAAAGTTAACAAACATATCAAAAGAGCAGAATAAATCTTAATTGTTAGGTGGTGGAGGAGGAGAAGAAATGGGGAATTCAATAAGCATAGAGTTTTGGTTTTCCAAGATAAAAATGCTAGCAATCTGTTGTATAACAATGTGATTATAGCTGACACTACTGAATGAATCAGTTAAAAAAGCTAAGTTTTTTTTTAATGTCATCAAATTTCATCTTTTATTTCTGGTCAAAACCCTCTAATGACTTCATATGTTGCTGTGTAAAATTTTGAACTCTGATTTTTTTTTTTTTGAGACAGGGTCTTGCTTTGTAGTTCAGGTCACTGGCCCTGAGGTCACAATGTAGCCCAGGCAAGGCTCAAACTCAGCAATCCTCCTGCCTCTGCCTCCCAAGTGCTGGGATTACAGGCATGAGCTACCATGCTGGGCTGAACTCTGATTGTTAAGCCTTCTTACCAACTTAATTGTGTGGGGAGCTGTTTAGGATATTAGTAACGCACATTTCTGGCTAAGTCTAGGTGGATCATGTAGACGTGACTTTAGCACCTGTGTTTCTTCCCTGATCGTTTCCTCTCTAATTCTGCTTCCTCACTCCAGGCTGCCATGAACTAAGCAGCTTTGCCCTCCCATGCCTTTCTGCCATCATGTTCCTTCTTGGAGCCAGATAACATTGGACTAGACCCTCTGAAATCCTGAGCCAAATACACTATGTCCTTTTTTGTTTGTTTTGTTTTCTTTTCTTTTTTTTAAAATTGAATTCTTTATTGGTACATTTTATGGGTGTCAGATATTCGGTGCCAGGTGAGCATGAACCTCTCCCATTCTCCTCTGCAAGGGTCTGTGCCAATCCCTACACACACCCATCAGTCTCTCTTCTGGACTCTAGCATCACTCATTCTCCAAGTTAACCTACTCTTCTGTCCCCTGCCTGAACACTCTAAACACACCTCTTTGTGAAGCACACTCTTTCCTCCAGAAAGCCACTCCACTGTGACTAAATTCAAATCAAAGCTGTGATTATACTCTTTTCTCTTGATTTACTTTTCCTTTAACATTTATCATGTCAAGATGTTAAAAAAAAAAAAAGGTTTTTATCACTGTTGTAACCCCAGCAGCTGGAATCATACATGAAATATTGCAGGTGCTCAATAAATGAACAAATAAGTGAATAAATTATATGAACAAATATGAGTATGGAAAACTAACCTGTGACTTTTTAATCATCTGGGATTTTAATTGATTTTACTGGTACATTTTATGTACACATCATGATCACACTCAACATCGAGAATTTGTACCAGTATATGACCCAACTTTAAGTCTCATTTTTTCATTTGGGATTTTTTTTTATCCCAATTTCTGACCTGATTTCCTAAGCATGCTCAGAATTGCTCAATATTAGCTTATTAAAGTGGATATATGAATTATGAAGACTAGTTTGTATATTAATGTTAAAATTATAAAAAGTAGTTTTCTTATTTTATATTTATTTCTATTCTTCTGTGATAAAAATATATCCAAAAAGCATTTTGCAATACAAGCAGCACTTTTTGGCAAAATTGTCCTGCAACATAAACGTTTGATGGTTTCATTTCTGCCAGTGGATAACAACTATGAAGTAGTCATAAACCATATACTGATTCAAATGGACACACACCCATGATGTCCAAAACCAAACTTATTAACTCCAGCCTGCAATCCTGCCTGCTGACATGACTTGGTGCCAAGAAGGCTATGAGGATGGAGACAAAAAGTAGGAAGTAGTGCCGGGCGTGGTGGCTCACGCCTGTAATCCCAGCACTCGGGAGGCAGAGACAGGAGGATTGCTGAGTTCGCGGCTTGCCTGGGCTGCATAGTGAGCTCAGGTCCAGCCTGAACTACAAAGCGAGACCCTGTCTCAAAAAAAAAAAAAAAGTAGGAAGTAAATAAACATGAGAAACATGGTTAAGAAAACTGGTGCAAAAGATAGGGACTAAAAAATAATAAAATCTGTAGCAGGGAAGTAAAGCAAACCCTCTTTAAATTGTAATGAAAAATGAGAAGTGCAATATCAGAAGCTAAATAAGGTCATTCATAAGAGAATATCTGTAGCATATTTCCAACCTACTGTGGAAGTAAAATTCATGAATAATATTAAAGGTATTTACATGATCCACTGTTCTCGTGAGTAGTATTTGTCTAAAGTAATAAGACCTGGATTGCTTCAGCAAAATACAAATTTGAAGTGGTAAGCCCTAAACTTGACTGCTTAGGTTATTAAAAAAGAATAATTTTATGAATACAATAGTTTTATCAATATTATCATTTTGTTCCCTTTATGTTATAGATTATTCTGATTGAATTTCTAGTTTGTAATAATTACACTAGGATAGAGATTCCTCTCTCCTTTTTCAGTATACCTTGGTGCTGGGTTTCATTTAAAACAAGGTGTTAAAATTCAAAGTTAATTTATATAATGCCAATCTTCCTTTGTAAAGAAAGCAGCATATAAGAAAATTAACTATAGTATCTCCCAAAGAAAACAGAATGTTTTTCAGTAGACTGAAATCTAACTAAAAATCATTCCCCTGTTCAATTTTTCTTACCACTTTTTAAAAAAATATTCCGTCTCATTTCCTTCCAACTCTTAGAAATTGACAGAAATACATTCGAAATGAAGAAGCAAACACCTCCAGTTAAGAAGCTTTTCCTCTTTCTTTTTCTTTTTTCTCCTTGTTTGTCACTGTAGATTCATTTATGTATTTTTGGGAGAAGATGAGAAAGAAAGCCAATATCTATATCTATATCTACATCTATCTATCCATATATATCAGAGGATTTTTTTGGTGGTAACCTGTCTCAAATTGTGTGCTTGAGAATAGCTTATATTTATAGTTTACCTTTACTTTTAAAAAATAACTAGATAGTTAGGGAGACACAAAAGAAGCTTATGTGCTTAAGGGTATGACCTATCCAAATGAGACTGGAGGATCCTGCTCAGTTAGGATTTTTGTGTTCTCTTTCTGTGAAGTAGGTGGGAAAGGACATCCAAATGCTCAGCTTTATGTTTTTACTAAGGTTGATGTAACTGACTCAGCCACTATTTTGAGTCTCCTCAATTCAACGCACTGTCCTATGTGCTATGGAAGATAAAAAGATGAATTAGGTATGTTCCCTTTTCGCAAAAATCTACCAAAATCTATAGGTTTATATCATAGTTTTATATATTGCAATATGTTAATGTATAGCATTCATAAATTGTATAAAGTGATTGGCAAGCATAAACCTGTGTATAAACATTCTTTCACATGCTAAGTCTGCAAAGGAGAAACTTGTGTCAGATTGTCTGACAAAATTATCCCAGTTCCTTAGCCTCTGTTACAGTTAAGCTTAATCAACAACCTGAATGGTTTGGGAGCTCCTTAAGGGGTTAGTACAGCACACTTCCAAGTATATCATAGAGACAAAATCCTGAGTATTATGTTTTATCCTTGGCTCCTTTCTTTATAGCACCACTCCCCTCTTCTGCTTCCTTGAAGTCAAAAATTAAGCATCTTTGCTCTACCAAACCCTTCACCATGATGTTCCTGTCTTGGAACCAGTTGACCACGGACCAAATCTTCTGAACCATGAACGTTTCATTCTGTAAATTGTGTAAGTCACATATTTTGATGAGTAACAAAAAGCTTACTAATACACTTTATTTCTGTCCTTTATAATATAGCCAGCTCCTCCCTTTCTAAAAGTAGAAACTTCTTGTCTTTAACTCTGAGTTATCCTTATAATTAGCTTTAAAGAACAGAAAGTTGCAGGAAAAAAATCTATATGTTAGGGTCCCCTACGGCTCAATTCCTTTGCTTTCTTCCTTGGAATCTGCCACTATTATGTGTACAACCTCAGGCTAGAAGGCCATGTGACAACATATATATAACCCAATCAATTCCATGATGCCAAATAGCAATCACCGTACAAGAAGACATGAGTAAGCTTGTCCTGGGCCAGGTAGCTTTCTGCTAATCTAAAAGATTTCCAGAGATGTGTGAATGAGCCTAGCTGAGATCATCTGTATCAGTCTGGATCAGCAGAATTCTCCATCTGAATCACAGAATAATAAATAATACAAGCTTAGTTTGTTTAACTGCTGCATTTTAGATAGTTTAATACACAGTATTGCTGTGGCGATACATAACTGATACAGAACAGTGACTCTAACACTTCCAAATAATTAGAGAGCCATGACTTTGCCTGTCAGTAAAACATTATTGCATCTATATAATGGGTACAGTAAAATAAATAAATTCCATGAACACTGATTAATAAAAAAGATATAATTTGTGAAAACCCAGATAAACCTATATTTTGCTAAGTGAAATAAGCTTGACACATAAAGATAATTCTATATGATCTCACTTAAATGTGAAATATGACAAATATGGACTCATTGAAACAGAAGACCCCAGTAGGTGATGGAATCTGGGAGTGGAGGGAACAAAGAGATGTTGATCAAAGGTAGTGATGCCCTGCATTAGACTAGAGGAAAGAGAAGACATAGCAAGTTAGAAGGAAGGTAGCGGCATGCTCACATTTTAACCTGCCGTGTTTGACACTGTTTGAATTGTGAAGTTAAAATTCGCAAAGAGAATCCATCAGTGCACCTAGCATTTTATCTAGTCCCACATGGTGGCTAACCAACAATAAGTGCTCAATAATGTATTTGTGAATGAATGAACAAAAAGCTTAAAAGAGATCTAGACTTGAAATTAGAAAGAGGAATTACCATTATCTACTTTGAGAATTTTTCCTCTGGTAGTGAATTAGATCAGTTCTGCTTCAAGTATAGGCTATAAACAATACTGGACTCCAGACTTTGTCTATACTGAAAGAAGCACAGACATTAGAAGTAACCACCTGGAAACTCCTGTAGCAATTTTATAGGGTAATTTTTAAAATTTGAATCTTTATTGGTAAATTATATCTATCTATCTATCTATCTATCTATCTATCTATCTATCTATCTATATATCATGATCGCATACAATATTGAGGATTTGTACCAGCATATGACACAATTTAATTCTCATTCCCCCATCCACTCTACAACCCCCACCCATATAAATATAAGCTTGGTTTCCCTCCTTTTATTACCATATTTTTTTCTTCCCCATTACTTACCCCTACATCCCATTTCCCTTTGAATATTTTCTATTTCACAATATCTACTACATGTTCTAGACCGCATTTACATCTTCAGTTTCTCATACCAGAGAAAAGATATGATATTTACAGATCTGTGACCTATTTATCTCACTTATGAGAATGTCCTGAAGGTACATCTATTTGAATATGAATGACTCAAACTTGTCATTCTTTATGGCAGAGTAATTATAGGGTAATTTTATGTGTTTCAACTATTATAAAGACATCAGGGTCATACCAATATCTTGCATAGCTTTGCTTTTATTGAGGGGTGGATCTCATTTTTTTCTAGTAGATTTTTGAAATTTTTTTTTTTTTTTTTTTTTTGCTTTTTGAGACAGGGTCTCGCTTTGTAGTTCAGGCTGGCCCTGAGCTCACTATGGTGCCCAGGCAAGCCGCCGCGAACTCAGCAATCCTCTTGTCTCTGCCTCCCGAGTGCTGGGATTACAGGCGTGAGCCACCACGTCTGGCATTGTGGTATGTGGTGTTGATTGCTGGTGGGCGTGTCTCCACGCCCAGCATTATATGTGGTTACTGGGGATCAAACTCAGGACCTTGCGCTTGCAAGGCAGGCGCCAGAACCACTGAGCTAATCCTCTGGCCCTGAAATTGTTTTGATTTGTTTCTCAGTTTTACAAAAGTTTGGGCTGGTAAAAAAAATTTAAGAACAATCAAATAACAAAACTAATGACACTCCTTGTTCACAGCCACAGGCAACTTCAGCACTGAATCAGACCATGAAAGGAAGATATGTACAGCCTATCCTCTTGGACCATTCTTGCCTCCTGCTCTTTTTCATCTGGCTTTCCAAACCCAGTTTTACTTCCCCCCAGACCCAATCATACCCTAAACCTTATCTTGGGAATTTTATTTATTGAATTTGGTTACAAAATCACTCCTATAACAAGGATAAAAGGCACTACTTTCTCTTGTGTGAAACTTACAGAAAAAGCAAACAAAATTCCAAGGTAATCCCTGAAGACACACTCTTTATGTACCTTGAATGTGTGCAGAACCTATGACTTGCCTTTAGCTGACAGGATATGGTAAGGTATATGGACATCACTTTCTTAATTAATATATAAGAAAGATAGATGGATAGATAGATACAGAGATTTAATCTCTTACACTAAACTTGAGAAGCAAGTCAACTATTAGTTCTAAAGCTAAAAATGCCAACATAAATGAATTCTGTCAACAACCCACAGAAGCTGAGAAGTGGATCACTCCCCAGTTGAACTTCCAGAAGAGACCTCATATCTAGCCAACATCTTTACTGCAGTTTTATGTGACTCTGAGCACAAAACCCAGTGAAGCCATACTTGGTCCAAAAAAGGGTACAGTAATAAGTGTATATTCTTTAAACTAGTAAACAAGTGGTAGTCTATTGTATTGCCCAGAAAACTAAGACTGCCAGACAAATGTTGATTGGATTCAGACAAAGAAAAAACAGAGAAATAATACATTGGTGTCATGTGAAGAAAAGCAAACAACTGAGCAAGGGATAAAAATTGTTTTGAGACAGAGTGAATCTAGGTCACTAAAACTAATAGCATATCTAATTTAAAATAAAATTTTAGAAGAGATACAAGTTTGTTGTTAAATGTTGCTCATTATGATATGAAAAACTGTAGGGAAGAAAAGCCACAAAATGGTCTTGGGAATGAAGGAAAAAATAGTGATAAAAGGAATCAACAATGAAGCTAATTGCTTAAGAGATGTCAGAAACAGTAACCATGATGGGGTCATTATACTTACTTAGGAAATGGGAAGTGTGGGCCAGATTGTAGCTCAGCAGTACAGTGTTGCCTGGCAAGCATAAGGCCCAGAGTTCAATCCCTGATTCCCAAAAAAAAGAAAACGTGAAACATTCTCTGACACTTTTCATTTTGTTTATGTGATACTGATTATTGAACTCAGGGCTATAACAATGAACTATATCCACAGCCCTTTGTTTAAAAAAAAAAAAAAAACAAACAGAAATTGTGAGACAGGATCTCTCTAAGTTGCCCGAACTGGGCTCCTGACAGAGTGTGAGGATTTCAGGTATGTACCACCATGTCCAAATCACTGAGAGGGTACTTCAGTGGAATACTGAATAAATAATGTAAGGAGTTGGAGTGGATAATTGGTACAAATTGTATGTGCCAATTAATCGTGATATTTTTCAACTTGATTAGCTTTGATGCTGCCTAGGGAATTGGTAACGTATACTTCTAGGTAGCTCATGTAGGTATGACTTTGGGTACTATATATAAAATGCTTGGCTCCCCCCTCTCTGGCTTTTGATCCCTATTCTCTGCTTCCCAGCCATTATAAATGAAGGATCTTCAGTCTACCATACCCGTCCTCCAAGAATTTTCTTCTTTGGAATCTGGCAACCAAGGACTGAATCCTCTGAAACTATGAATCAAATTAAAGCTCTCCTTTTTCAAATGGTTGGTGTTGGGCCTGTGTCTCAGGAAAGTGAATACATTGCAGATATTGAATATAGACAAATATAACATTTTTTTGGAACAGATGTTTAATGGAAATTGAGTGATACAAAGTAGAGGATCAAAGAATGTATATTTCAAAGAATAGAAAAGATACAATGCTAGGGAAAGATAATTAAAACAGCATCTTGGGCTCTAGTCAAAGTGCTAGCTGTAAAAACATGCATTTTACCTTCAGGTTGTTAAAAAAGACAAAAGATATGCTAATAGGGAATAGATTAAAATAAAAACGATCTTATTTAATTTCTTGATAATTGAGGGAAGTTGTTCATTTAAAAACGAGAGGCAAGAATGAGACCAGGGTTTGGAAGTCAGGGAAAGTTTGGAATAGCTCTCATGCAGACTGTTAGAGGATCAACAAGAGATTAATGAAAGGATTAAGAAGCAATTAAAGTCAGGCAGTGTGAATCATTTGGTAGTAGGCCAAGTCTGCAGAAATTTGCTCAAAATCTATTACTGATGCTGGGTAACAGCTAGAAGAAAAGCAGGATGGATGGAGGATTGGTGAGTCATAGAAAGCACAGCACACAGTACTATGGATGAGACCTGTATACACCACTGGATTACAAAAGGACAGCCAGAAGATGGAGATTTTAAAAACAAATGGCAAAATATACTTTTGGCAAGCTATGATACTGGTAATTTTTTTAAATGTAACCAGTATAACACAGAAAATGTGTTGAAGTATTTTAGTCACAACATCAATTAGCATTGTCAATAGTCTAGCTAGTTATCATAAACCAGTCTTTTATTTCCCTGTTCCTCATATGTTTTAAAATATATAAGGAATTGTAGTTTTCTAAAATGCTTTAGGCAGAAGCAGGTCACTCTACTAGAAATTTGTTTGTAGCGCTTAACATACTAATTCTACAATGTACTAGTTGCAACAAGAAAGTTAATTTACCTCTCTATGCCTTAGGTTTTTCACTCTAAGAGGAATGTTTTCTAATCTCCAGTATGCATGTGATAATCAAATGAGATAATTTATGTAATTATGCTTGATGCATAGTACTTATACTGGATATTTAAATATCATTTAAATGTCTTTAGATAAGCAATGTCATTTTACTTATTACATTGTTTTCTTGAATAAACCAGTAAAAAAGTAAGAAAAAATAGAAAAGAAAAACAGAAGAGAAACTGAGCCATCCAGAATCCATCCAAGCATTAAAAACTTTTAATATTTTTAAAATGTAAAACTCATTTGCCAGCCTTCCAAAACCTCTACAGCATGTAAATCAGCAGAAAGAATCAACACATGGGATCTATTTCTATTAAAAAGTTTCTGCATGTCAGGTGTGGTGGCTCATGACTGTAATCCTAGCACTCAGGAGGCAGATGCAGGGAAACTTCTGTGAGTTCGAGGCTTGCCTGAGGCTACATAGTGGGCTCAGGGCCAACCTAAACTAGAAAGGGAGGCCTTGCCTCAAAAAAAAAAAGCTTCTGCACAGCAAGGGAAACCACCAGAGAGTGAAAAAACAACCAACAACCAACAACTTGGGAAAAAAAATTTACCAGCTATTTCTCAGACAAAGGGCTACTCTCTAGAATATACAAAGAGTTTTTAAAAAATCAGCCTCCCCCCCAATTTAAAGACCTGGTTCAAAAAAGGACATCTGAAGTGAACAGACATTTTTCCGAGGAAAAAGTAAGAGGAATGTTCAACATCACTGGTCATTTGAGAGATGCAGATGAAAACAACACTGATATTTCATTTCACTACAAAAAGAAAGACTGCTATTGCAAAACCAACCAGCAACAAAGGCTGGTGAGGCTGTAGAAAGAAAGGAACCCTTCTCCACTATTGGGGGCAATGTAGACTGGTACAACTGCTATGGAGATCAGTGTGGAGATTCCTCAAAAAACTAGGATTAGAGATCTTATTTGACCCTGCTATTCCCCTGCTAGGAATATACACACAAAAAATTAAATGATTCATATTACAGCAACATGAGTGCCCCAGTATTCATAGTGGCTCAATTTGTGATAGCTAAATCTCAGAAACAATGCAAATGCCCACCAACTGGAGACTGGATAAAGAAGATGTGGTTCATCTATAAAATAGAGTATTCCTCTGCCATAAACAATGATAAGTTTGAGTCATTCATATCCAAATTGGTGTACCTTGAGGACATACTCATGAGCGAAACAAATAGGTCACAGATATGTACATACTGCATTTTTTTCTCTGGTATGAGAAACTGAAGATATAAATGAATTCTAGAGTGTATGTGATACTGTAAAATAGAAAATATTCAAATGGTGTTGGGGAGTAGGGGTATATAACAGGGAAAAATGTGATGATAAAAAAGGAAATAAAGTTAATGTATATATGGGGTGGGAGGTTTTAGGGTGGGTAGGGGAATGGGAAAAATGAAAATTAAGTCATGTCATATACTGGTACAAATTCTCAATGTCAATTGTGATCATGATATATATATAGAGAATGTACCAATAAAATCAATTAAAAAATTAGTTGCCCAATAAATATGATGCCATAAATTCAATCCTTACATTCTTACATATGAGAAAACTAAGCCCCAGGGACTCCAACTCTTTTTAGGGTACACAGCTAATTATTTTCACCCCTAGAGTAGAAAGGAGTCTTTCTATCTCTAGTACTTTTCCCCTCACTGTGGTGAGAGAAGTAAAAACACTATACCGTCAACAGGTAACATTTTTTTGGGTCCACACACACACACACACACACACACACAGGATCTACACATCCTTACAACTCTGAGTGAATGATCTGTACTTGTTATACATTTACACATATTAAGAAACCAATTAAAATTATACAGATAGATCAGCAAAAAGACAAGCCTTCCAAGTTGAATAGGAAAAATATCTTGTACCTATATCTGCAATGTAAACTATAAAAAAATTCATTTCCTTCTGTTGCAAAGCTAAAACATCTTGGGGTTAATTCTGCATGTCATGGATTGCTAATGAAAACTAGAACACTGTCAGAATTCTCTCTGGGCTACGTGGGAAGGAATGTAAAAGGAACTGGATTAGTGACTAGGCATCCATTGAAGTGCCTCGCTGCAAAGGACGAGGATCTGATCAGAGGATGTGGCACTGTGTGTGAAAGGAGCTAACTGAGGAGAGAATATTTAGAAGGATTAGTTTGGAGGGAACAGTGAAAAGTGAGAGGAAAAGAAATGAGAGTCCAGTATGATGCCATGGATTCCAGCATGCATATATTTATGTCACTAGTTATAGTCAGGAACATAACAAACATCCAGGAAAGGGGAAAGAAAAAATAAGATTATAAAACATATACAGTTTTATCATTGTGTTTATTTCATATTTCTAATTTCACTCAAAATAAAGACTCCCTGATCAGGGTATGTCTTTTCTTAATTTATTCCTATGCATCAAGTAAGGTAGGTACTTGGTAAGCTTTTCTAAATCACATCAATGTGTATCTCAGGTGATTAAATACAAATGAGACTCCATTATATCTCCCAACTTTCTGTGTAAAACAGAGGTCCTCTGACTATTAGTACCTGTGTCTCCCACTCAAATATCTGAGATGACTTTTCCATAAGAGAATGTCACAGGCTCCTCTCTGCATTCATTAATATCAAGCCTCTGGCTGTGCAGTCCACCCCTGAAATTAAATTAGGTAGATTCATAAGTGCTTGGGTCTCCTACATTGTTTGCTGTTTCTTTAACCATGTTTGAAATGAAAGATCTTTTCATGCTGTTTAATTAAAGTATTGAGGATGTGGCAGGCTCTCTCCCATAGGCAAAACTCTCTCTGCAAATGCACAGCATTTAGCTGTATCATCACTTAAGATACTTTTAGCTTCAATTGACAAAAAGTGCCCCAGAACTTTTCCTTACATGTAAGAAGGCCAAAGGGAGGGCTCATGTGTTGTTAATTCAGCAGGTCAGCTATGTCATTAAGGACTCGGGAGACAATGCTGTCCTGGGTATGTCAGCAGTCTGTTTCTTTTGGTTGCAAATGGTGGTAGCAAGGCTGGGAAGAGTCTTAAACACAAAGAACTGTGCTTACTGGTGAACAAGGACTTCCCTGCTTGTGCTTTCCTTTTGCTTAGTGAAGATGCCTTCCCAGGAGCACTTAGAACTGCTCCAGCTTCTACTCCAGTACCAGATCACATGTTCCTAGGAACCCATCACTGACAAGGGTTTGGGAGCACCATGATTAAGTTATGCTTACAGAATCTTGACTCAGAACAGTCAGGACTCATCCCCCAGACCAGAAAGGGAGGCTCCTGAACAAAACATATCAGCAGGACAAAAAGGAGAAAAATGACTGATAAGATGCAAGGAACAGTATCTTGCTACAGTCCTATGAAATACTGGTAACTTCAATTCACTGTTTAACGCTGTGGACTAGGGCTGAGATTAGAGCACTGGATTTCAACATTGAAGGAGGTATTCATACTCAGTTGTGTACAGTTCTAAAAGTAAATGCTTTATTAAACTTTGTCCCTTTCATAATCTGATGGGCTTTATCCTAGACCTGGACTTGACTCTGGATATGGTATTTAGTTCAATAAATGCATTATTGTTATGTGTTAGAAAACCAATCTTGTCTATGATATCAACTTATTGTTAAAATTCAATCACCAGCTACTGATTCCTTTATGTAAGGCTTTGTGTTCTCTCTGCATTATATACTTTCCTACAATCAAGTGCACCTAAATAGAAAGTGTACTATAATATCATACTCTTTCCTCATAACAGAAGAGAGAGATTTTAGAGTCAAGTCAGCAGGCCATTTGTGTATAATATCTATGTCAAATTTGAGAGACTGGAGATACCTTCTCTAGGATGTCAGTGAGAGAATATAATATTGAAAGATGCTGCACAAGGGTTGGGAAGAAATTTTGCATTTCAGTCAAGTGTATTAAGAAAACCATTGTATCTTATAAACTTCAAGGGCAGTGTCACCAAAAAGAAGACATAGAACACAAGGGTGAAGGGAATGATATTGTAGTCCATTAACCTTTGAGCAGAATGAACCATTACACAATGGAGGCTTATCGTGACAAACATATAATAATTTTCTAGAGACTGCATCAGCAGGGAAGCTCTACTAATTAGGGGTACAGTCGGCAGGTATGTGTGGCTTTGCTGTGGAGCTCTGTGGCCCAGATGTTCTCCCTGTAAGGGTTTACATGAATCTTCCATCACCAAACTAATCTACATTAGTTATTTAGCTGGCTGTGTGATTTTTTTTTCCTAATGGAACATGAATAAACATAACACAAACAGGGACTTGAAAAGCACACTGGAGCTTGGTTCCCTGATATTCCTGAAACCTAGAAAAACTTTAGGGAACAAAGAGGGAAAACGGAAAAGACTAGAGTCACTAGGAGCCTCCGGGAACCAAAATATCTCTCACCTACTCCTCTCCTTTTGAAACATTTTGTCACCTCTTAATAGCCCTACATTGGTAATCAAACCTTTAACACATGTGACTTTAAAAGACACTGAAGATCCAAATATAACAGTATCCACAGAAGGATTGTAGAAATTTTCAGAACACTTGCTGTGGCTATAAATGAACCATTATATAATGGAAGAGTATGGTTTTAAGAGTAGCTCTTTCAAAAGGAGTGGAAAATTCTAAATTGTCTACCCAAGTAATACACAGCAAAGAGGGCACCTGGCAGGTTCAAAGACATCATATTGCTATGTGTCTACCTTTGTGGAAACACAGGTATCAGATTATAGAAGTCCTATAACTAACCACCCTTTGTCTAGTTTCTTGGTCCTATAACAAATCACCTATGCTTTAGCTTCTTATATATTTGACTAAAGAGAGAAAAGTACAGTAAAGATAATAAGACTTCATTTGCTTGATATTCATATTGCTCTTTGAAATGAATGCATTAGCTTTCTGGTTTATGTCCTTTACCATTGTATAAAACGTTAACAATCCATCCTGTTAAAACAATCCATAGATAGTTTTGTATCACGTGGCATGAACATTGTTTTGTGAAAAAAGCAATTCATATATATTCTCATAGCACATTTTGACATGAAATATTTATAAAATATCATTTATATTCATCACTACATCACTAATCTTGTTATTTATAGGGTTAATATAAAAGCATATATTACCAGAGCATGAAATATTTATAACTTTATACTTATATTTTAGCATAATTTTTGTGTTATAAACACTCACTGGCAAGTGTACTTTATGGTTTATTTTTACAAAGTCATTCTAGGGGCTGGAGATTTAGCTCAGTGGTCCCAGCACCTGCCTGGCAAGAACAAAGTCCTGAGTTCGATCCCTGGTAACCACATACAACAGTACTGGGCATGGTGACTCACGCCCATCAACAATCAGTACCACACATCACAATGCCGGACGTGGTGGCTCATGACTATAATCCCAGCACTTGGGAGGGAGATGCAGGAAGCCTACTGAATTTGAGGCTTGCCTGGGCTACATAGTGAGCATAGTGAACTACAAAGCGAGACCCTGTCTCAAAAAAAAAAAAGAAAAAAAAGAAAATCTAAGAAGACATCCTGAGGTTTCCTATGACTATTTAAAAAAAAGGAAAATGGCTTTAAAATGGCTTTAAGGAGGTTAAGAATCTGAGTTACTATTGAGTCAACTCACAAACTCTAATAATCAACAGAACCAATAAGCATTACTAAACTTGCAAAGCTAAAAAATAAATCAACTCAAAATCACCAAGTACATCTTGTTCTTTTCACTTTACTATTACAAATATGTCCTGCTATACTTAACAGCGAACAGGAAATGCGAAGGATGGTCACTAAGGAGTGGTGGTCATACTGGCACTCACAGGCCACTTCAACAACCGTTCTGTCATTTTATAATACTCTGCCCTACCTCAAGCTCAGCGCATAGTAATTCCATGGCTAAGTGGAGAAATTTATATAAACAGGTCCACTGCCTCTTTTTGTTTTGCCTGCAAGCTAAGAATATTGCATTTTTAAGTAATTGAAAAGTCAAAGAGATTATTTTATGACACATCAAAATTATGCGGAGTTCAAATTGAGTGCCCATAATTTCTTTTTCTGTATCACAGATACAATCATTCAATTATATACTATCTATCACTGTTTTAGTATTAGGGTTAGAGTTGAATAGCTGGCAGATATCATATGGCCCACAGGACCTGAAATATTTACTCTCTGGTCCTTTCCAGAAAAAGATTGCCAATCCCTGTTCTAGAGGAATATAAATCAGTATCTGATCCTATGGTTCTCCATTCCCTTTAATGTCTAATCCCTAAATGTTTCTTTTCAGATAAATCAGACCTAAAATACTCTCTCTCCTCCCTACCTCTTCTGCTTTATGGAGAGGTTTTACTGTGTGTTCCACTTCAGGAGTCATGTGGCAGGCAAATCATGCATATAATTCACACTTTAAATGAGTTAATTACTTAAGTGCTCAATCTTTTAGTTGGTCTATCAGCCAGCATTATAACAAGGAAATGAATAAAGATGAGGGCATTTCATACTCCTCCCGCCCATCATTCATTAAACACATTTTGGAAACTCACTAGTCAGGAACCTAACCAGCGTTTACAGTAGGCTGATAAGATGCCAGGCATTACTTTCAAACTACAGGAGTATCACCTAAATAGAGGGAGTGAAATTCCTATCAACTCAGTAGAAATTAACTGCGACTCAGCCTTTCACTGCCTTTCTCTAGATCTTCAGGAAAATCTAATTCCATCTCTGTGATTTATTTAAATTGCTTAAGCAAATAAAGCCCTTGAATGCACAAAATGATGTGTCACTTGCATATCATGGAGGGCTTTCTGATCTATCGTTAGGAAATGACAAAGAGTAAGGAAAAATGAGCAGTCTTGAAAAGGACTTTAAGTCAGAACACTATAATCAATCCCCAATCCTCTCCTGACTTCTAAGAGCTTGTAGTACATTTTTCCCCTTTATGGCATTAAGGTGGCAATGGTATTTTCTGGTATTTTCAATACAGTTCCAAACTACACTGTTCCTTTTAAATACCCATATAAGCAGTGATTCTTGAGAAGCTCTCACTGAAAGGCACATAGTCATCCATGTTCCTTAGCTGCCTCTGGGGTCTCTGTCTACTTGGCATTTTATGATATTCATTTTGGGGGACTTTTGTAGTTTTTCTGGTCACAGCTGGTTGTTGTGCTCCCTTGGGGCTTATTAAGAAGAGTGCTGTATTTCAATAGAGGAAAAATCATGTAGAAGTGGTAATGAGGAGGGGGTTTATGCTTCTATTTTTTTAAATATTATATCACGATCTGTGAATTAAATGGGTGCCTTTTGAATACGTGTAGTTTTCCCAGTTACTCTTAATGTTGTAAATCCTGTGGGCTCAGCCAGTGTGCCCAGAACCAGTGTGGCATCTGTTAGAGAATGGTGAGCTGATCCATTTCCAGACTCCTGATAGCTGTTCCAGTTTCCAAGGATTAAGAGCATATGCCTAGTGAGGAGAAATGTGTACTTTGGCAAAGAGAAAAAAGGACAGCAAATTGGGCCAGTGTGAACAGAACCGCATAATGGAGCCTTGCACTGCTGCTTGAATTAAAATCTACCTGCCTCCTACAAAATGGTAGTACTTGGCAAAAACATAAGTACTTCCAATGGAAAATAATGAACTTCCCTATTAAAAAGTAATTGTTTTTAAAGTAAAATTTTAGAGTATAATTAATGAGTTTATGAAAAGTACCAGGAAAATAGTAACCTAAATGTCAGTTTTGAAAGTTATACAAGTTTATATACAACAAGAGACAATTTCTGGCAAGGTTTGAAGCCTTACCAAAACTCATGTACTATTTTTTCTTTATAATAGTATTTTTCCAGTTTTACCACCTGTCATTGATCATTTTACTTTTAAATTAATGTGCTAGTACATTTTTAACTAAAATAATAGCAATGACAGACACAGATTAAATCAGGTAAAAACTATCCAAGTGTTCTCTTGTGAGAGCCAATCACTTCATGCAATATAATGATTTAATTTCTGATACAAAACTTAGGACACATAGACATTCTGCCACTAAGAAGGATAGAACATTTGAAATCAGTGTTGCTCCATAAAATCCAAGATATGTGACATGATAATGAAGTGAAATGATACCATAAATGATTTCATAATGTATAAAATCATAGTATTTATTACAGATGGATACCTAATCAGTAAGCAGCCTTCTTCTTGTTGTTGTTTGTTTATTTAAAAAAACAAGCCATTTCTCCTGCTTAAAAACTCCTGCTTAAAAAATGGCCAGCTATGGTGTAAGGGAGCACACCATATCATTTGAGACCCTAGGCTTGTTTCAGAGGAAGATAAGTGACAGGGTATAGCCCAATACAGTGCTTGTACTGCAACACGGATCCCGGGGAAATGGGTCTCTTTGGAGGAGCTAAGCTAGGACACTGTGACAGGGAAGTCATCATCTATCTTCCCTGCCAGCATTAGAAAGTTAAAAAGCAAAAGCAATGCTTGATGGGCAACAAAAAGGATAGTGAGGCTTGAGCAGAGGAGAGAAAATGATCTGAAAATACCACTTTGTTTTCTGCCCTGAGTCTGGTCAAACTTGGTGCCATTTCCTTTACTTCTCCACAAAGTGGTTTGGATCAATAGAGTCTAATATTTTCCTTAGGCTGGTTTGGATGGAGTTTCTATGCCTTATTACTTAAAAAAGATCTGACAATTTGTCAATAGGTAAGATAGTTTCTCATAAAGAGTATAAGGTCTAGCTATGAGGAGAAAGTTATTGAAACTCTATTTAATCAATTCTACAGCAACTGTATGTCAGGGAATGATATAATTTTCCCCTTCCTGGTTAAAATCAAAAGGGTATTGAGCAGAAAGAAATGGGTGATTAATGATATCTATCTTCTGAATAGAAACTCTATGCAGTAATGAGAGGGGTATAGACCACTTTAAAGTGCCTGCAAAATTCATATAAGGTACAGTTTCAAACAGTAAGTCAGAAAATAACTGGTATAGTAATTTTGTTGGATTTTTGGAACTTGGGAACTTTTGTACCTTTCAGTGTTTACTATCTCAGTACCCTGTAGCTATTTCTCCATATTAATTGCAAGAAAAATTCTTTAAAATGTCCCTGCCAATATCTTGTTTATGAAGACTAAAGATACATATGTAAAAGCAGAATGGCATTAGGGGTGGGTAACTGAAAACTTAGAGAAAGAAAACTTTTAGTAATGATTTTAAGGTTGGGCAACGTTAAAATCTGGCATATATATACATGTTGACAGCACATGCACTTCCACAGCAGCATAAACCATAACTGAGCCTAGTTAGCAAGACAAATTAGTCAAAAAAGGAGCTGCCAGATGGCGTACATTGTTAATAACGCCCATCTGTGAATAACAAAGCTGATTTGCGTGTGCATTTGGTGCTTCTTTTCTTGGACAACAAAGTAGCTAGTGACATTGTTGTAGAGGTGACTGGGTGACCTTGTGGCTTCACTGGGTGTCCTGAAAAAAAACTTCCATTTCTTCTCAGTCTGGGAGCTTGAAGAAAAGTTCCTTTTTCAATCCCCAAAAGGCCTTGTGCTGCCCCCCAAAGGAGGAAAATATGTCATTAATTCTTTGGAGGTATTGTAAATTTCTTCCCCTTTCAAAAGCCAAGAAAATATGAAAGTATCTTGAATGTTCATCATAACCTGGATAGGAGATAAATATGTCACTTAAAGGTACCAGTCTTCTTGAGAGAGGACTCTGGGTCCAGACAAGATACAAAGAGAAAAGGAAGCATAGGGCTGTCAGTCATGGCAAAGACCAACTTCGGAAGCATGCAAAAAGAAGCAATCTTTTCTGGGATTCCCAGGCCCCCTGAAGAGATTATGCCTATGGTGGAAATGAATCATGGAAGCTACAGGCAATGTATTTTTATCCTCCAGGAAGATATATAGATGTTTCAGGTATGCTTCTCTGATGTCATTATACTATATTGTTCTGGTGCCTATTCATGTGATTCCATACTCACCAAGAGTCAAGAACACTCCTGACTCTAAAGCAATACATAATGTGCAGTTTTCTAGTTATTTAAACCTCTTCACATGTGATAGTAATTTCAAATCTTAATCAATAAGGTTATTATGGGTTATTATTGTCCTTTATATATTAAGTTAAGCCATTAATTTAGTAATATTTTACTATTTTTGCTACACTAAATGCTTTCATAGCTTGGCTACGTTAGAAGAATGACAATACAGACCTCAAGGATTTATCCAGATGTCACTTAATTTCCTTTGTAAGCTAATAAATTAGTACTTTAATTCTACCTCAGGATCATTTGCCTTTTAAGTAAAGACAAAACTTCCATGGAATAAGGGAAAATCAGCACTAGAGAATCAGATTACCAATAGTCCAGTTCTCTAACTTCAGGACAATATAAACTAAAGCCTGGATTAATTAAGCAACTGAGTAGAAGTACTTAGTTTGTTAGTGTCAGAAATAGAACCATAGCGTGGCCTCCAGAACAAAAGAGGGTTTTTTGTTCAGTTGGTTTTGTTTTTCTACAATATTATCCTTAATATATTATATTCCCAGAAACACAAATAAAGGAGGAAAACAAGACTGAACTAAAATAAGGAAAATCAAGTCTTATTCTAGTTCTTCCTCCAAGTTTTAATTGCTTATGCTGAAATTATTAGGAGCATGATAAAAAGTATGAAACTAATTTTTCAATACATTATTATAGTTAATCTAGATAAATATAAGTATTATAGAAAACTTCCAAAATGTACAGAGTGTGTAAAGTAATATACATTGTCTGTAATTCCGCTCCTACAGAAAGATCAATATGGAACTCCAGTACAACAATCGGTGAGCGTGTAACATGTATATAACAGAAAGATCAATGTTAGTATTTGGCAAATTTCCTTCCAGAATTTTTTCCAGGCATAAATTTGTGTGTTTTGCTCTCTCCCCAGTACTTGAACAGTATTTAGCAATGAAAAGGTAGAACTAATGAGAATTAAGAACACAAACTTAGAAAAAACTCATGGGGCTGGGGATTTAACTCAGTGGTTCCAGCATCTGCCTCTTAAGAGCAAAATCCTGAGTTTGATCCCTGGTAACACAAACCACAGTGCCAGACGCTGTGGCTCACACCTGTAATCCCAGCCCTTGGGCGGCAGAGGCAGGAGGATTGCTGTGAGTTTGAGGTTAGTCTGGACTGCATAGTGAGCTCAGAGCCAGCCTGAGCTACAAAGTGAGAGCCTGTCTCAAAATAATAAAAGGAAAAAGAAAAACAATTCATGATCTGTTTGTAAGTACCATCTGACTACAGATAATGAATTAATGTTTCATGTTAATAAGGTCAGAAACATTCACAAGCAAAGTTATGACATTAATATTTGGAAATGCTTTTACAGTCCCTGGAACATAAAAATGTTATATAAATGCTTACAAAATAAGGTGGTTAATAAATATTTAGAGAATATTGATGTATGTATGCAAAATTATAAGCTATACTAATGATACACTTTATACTTTAGCTATTCCACAGAATGTTATATTGTTAGTATTTTGTTTATTTAACAGAAGAAATTCCATTCCATCAATTGTCTGTCTTCTACTGAATAATTCCTAACAGCTTCCATGTTGTTCATCAAGCACTGAGTTGCACTGTTTTTTTCCCTACCTTGGCCACTCTAAAACCATCAAATCCAATCCATATTACAGTACTTTACCTTTTTTTCCCCACAGCTTTTATCACTTGCTATGGTCTGTATCTAAAATGTTTCCCCAAAATATTGTATATTCAGAATATGGACTATTGGGAAATGATGAAATTCTGAGAGCTTTAACTTTGGAGTTTTTTGTTTTATTTTATTTCAGTACCAGGGATCAAACACCTTTCACTTGTGAGACAGATGTGGAAGGCTCTAATTTTGTGAGTGGGTAGGCCTCTGATGTGGTCATACTTGTTTATGTTTCTGGGAGGCACTGGAAACAGATTAGATCTAGCTGAAGCCAGCAGATCCTCAAGATGTGACTTTGGAGATTACATCTGGTCCCTTTTTCTTTCTGGTTGTTTGCACCTCTACTTCCTAGGTGTGAGAGCTAAGGAGCTTTACTCTGCTAACTCTTCTACCTTGATATTTCCACCCTAATGCTGGCCTAGAAGCTTCTAGAAGCAACAGAGCCAAATGAGCACTGAGTGAGATCTCTGAAAACATTAGCTCTACAGAGCTAACTTCATCTCAAGGACTTGTTGAATAGACTGATCTTGGACAAGACCTGTACATGAATCAGTTACAGTGTACTAAAAGATCATCCCAGCCGTGTACATTCTTTCTCAAGTAATTTTCTATCATTTGCACACATCTAACAATCCCAAGAGGCACAACTCCTGAAGCAACTATCTCCTTAGTTCTTTTGCTTCTGTTATCCTATGTAAATTTTCCATTTTGAAGTTTGAAAACTTAATTAAAATACAGAATGGAAGTCCACAAAGGTCATTCAATCCCTGAATATGCTTCTAATTACAGATCTGAAATATCCCATGTTAAATTTTCTTATCTGAATATAGCTTCATTTGCTTGTATTCCTTTAACAATTTTCCTTGCAGAATATAATGCAGTATTCTAGCAAATGTCTGAGCAGCAAGTGGCTATCATCTTCCTCATTCTACATAGCATTCTTCTATTAATGTCCATTAGTTTTATTAGCTACCACAACACCCTGTTGATTCATTAAATTTCCTGCTGAATATATCATTCGTTTTTTGTGCTGACACCCTACTTTCTCTTCTCTACACTTTGTCCTCCTTTTTAGGAGTCAAGTTCAAGGTCTTTTATCATGTTAGTGTCCACAGAAAAGTCTGTAACATTCCCAGACAAACATTTGCTCATCTCTGGGTACTTTTCCAAACTCCACTATAATTTCATCTTTATAGGAAGCATTGTTCAAAAAGACAATGAGATATAGTGTATTTTATATGGGGTGCATGCCATACACAATCAGCAAGGAATTTTTCAGCATTTTATGTAGCAAAATTCTAAGCCAATTTTGAAGGATGCTGACTGTGGAAAACTGACACAGGAAATAAGTCAGCAAAAGTATTTAAAATACAAAGGACAATGGGAATACAGTGCACAAAAACAGCAATATAAGGTAGTTTACAAATTTGCAGAAATTAGACTTTCATCTTTAAGCACTCATAAGTTAGATTTTAATTTTGCACCTGTTTTACAGAGTTTTGTGTCTAATTCTCATGTGAACAGTTTAAGCAATCAGAATAGATGTCTATACTACTGTATGAGGTACTGCAGGGAGAATTACTTTAATTATATCAATCCTATTTTAGTCTGACGGAAAGGTTTTTTTGTACAACAGAGAAGTGGCTGTGATAACATTCAGATCAGGGACTTTTTATTTTTTATGTTTTTCATTTGCCTCTTACTACTGGGTATAGCCATTTTTGGGATAAAATTACTAGAGTAAGGACCCTAGGGAAACAGAGAAAGCCATTGGTCACTTTCTTTTGAAGATGTATGCTTTCTCTGAAAGTCAAACTTGGTGAGCATTTGTAAAATAACAAAGATTACTTTTTACAATTTGAAAGTACATGTATATGTATCCCTCTCTCATACTTTTTATGTATCTCTCTTTATGTGTCAGTATCATCATTTATAATACATTGCTATTATCCAAACTTTCCACTTCTGTGTTCCATCAGGAATTAGCTAGTTGATCAGCTGCTTCATTAAAAACATAGCATGAGGGGGCCGGAGATTGGCTCAGTGATTCCAGCGCCTGCCTTGCAAGTGCAAGGCCCCTGGTTCAATCCTTGGTAAACACACACGGCAATCAGTACCTCATACCACAGATGCCGGGCATGGTGGCTCAAGCCTGTAATCCTAGTACTCAGGAGGCAGATGCAGGAGGATTGCTGAGTTCGAGGCTTGCGTGGGCTACATAGTGAGCTCAGGGCCAGCCTGAACTACAAAGCGAGACACTGTCTCAAAAAAAAAAAAAAAAAAAAAAAAGCATGAGTAGGCATTGCTACTTTAGAGAACTTAAGCATTTATCTTAGGAAACTATGAGAGAATTTTGGTAATTCCTAAAATTCAAAGTATATAAGTATTCTCACATTGTACCTTAAGAAGTACTGAAAGTGCTGAGCATTGTGCCTCATACCTGTAATCACAGCACTTGGGAGGCAGAGGCAGGAGGATTGCTGAGTTCAAGGCTTGCCTGGGCTACATAGTGAGCTCAGCGCCAGCATGAACTACAAAGCGAGACCCTGGGAGAGGTGAGGGGAGAGGAGGGGAGGGGAGGGGAGGGGG
>PVIC010013482.1:0-18350 GCA_004025085.1 Thryonomys swinderianus
TCACTATGTAGCCCAGGCAAGTCTTGAGCTATCTTCAGCAATCCTCCTGCCTCTGCCTCCCAAGTGTTGGGATTATAGGCATGAGTCACCATGCCCAGTGCTGTGGTATGTGGTTACTAGGGATTGAACCACAGACCTTGTGCTTGCTAGGCATGCACCAGAGCCACTGAGCTAAATCTCTGGCCCATAACAGAGTTTGAGAAGAGAAGTGATATGCTTCATTCTACCAAAAAAGTCACCTTTTTTTTTTTTTTAAAGGAAACAAAGGAGGAACATGGGTGCAGGCAGTGAAAACATATTACAATCATCTGCATAAGAGAGTATGGTGGCTTTGGCTAGAATTTACTTGTGGAGCCACTGAGAAGCAGATGTATATCCCATGGATGTAGTACTGGGAATTGAGCCCAGTGTCTGCACTCAGCTACACTTGAGTCTTATTTTTTACTTTGAAAATTAGTGACTTGGTTAAGTCAAAAAGTTGCCGGCACTGACCTCAAACTCATAACCCTCTTTCTTTGGCCTCCCAGAGACTGCTTACATTACAGGTCTGCACTGCCACGCTAAGGTCCAAATACAGTTGAGGTAAAACAGATTTTGTATAAGAGCTGAATGGAAAAATAGAAGAAAGCAAATAGAAGTTCACAGATGAACTCCAGGGTTTCTGGCCTGCACAGAAAGAATAGGGTTGTCATTTAAGGAGGAAAGTATATGGGAGGAGCCAGTTTTGTGGAGGACAGGAATCAGGAGTTTAGTTTTGACACATTTAATTTGACATGCCTATTAGACATAAAGTAGAAATAGTAGGCAGGTTATGTAAAAACATCTGGAGTTGAGATAATTTTTGGTGGACCTATACATTCTGGAGCTGTAACTGTATATATGACATTTAACACTACATGGCACATCACATTACCTCATAATTAGGGTAGAAAGAACTCAGAGGACTGGCATTTATTGAGAACCTACTATGTGCCCAGAAAGATAAATCTGTAAATTAGGGAGTAATATATGGGTAATTATTATTAACTACAATAACTGTGCCATTCCCTTATTCAAAAATTTTACATGGAATAAAACCAAGTTCCTTTGTTGGTCCTATATGTTGTACACATTCTGTCTCTGGCCCCTCTTCAGCCTTTTCTCAGAACTTTACCATACAAACCCTGCAGTGCAACCAATCCAGTCTGCGCATCACTATCTAACAACACCTTATGGCTTTCCAATAGCAGCTTCTCTCCTCAAGCTGTCTTGGCTGCTGGAGTGTGTTATCTCCTTACCACTCTACCACGTAGCTTATTTATTTCAAAGTTTTGATCAACTACTATTTCCTTCTTGTCCACTCAGGCCAGCAGGGATCTTGGCTAACTCTGATTTCTGCTGCATCTTCTGTCTGGACTCTGGCATGAACTGTACAACGAGAATTTGTATGTGAGGCTAGGAAGTTCTCAAATGTTGGGCAGCACTCAGCGCAGTGCCAAGACATTCAGCAAAACAAAATGTTGATGGGTGAGCAGGGTTAAATACAGCTAAGTGTACATTTAACTTTACCTACACCTGAATTTTTTTTTTTTTTTTGAGAAAAGGTCTTGCTTTGTAGTTCAGGCTGGCCCTGAGCTCACTATGTAGCCCAGGCAAGCCTCGAACTCAGCAATCCTCCTGCCTCTGCCTCTGCCTCTGCCTCCCGAGTGCTGGGATTACAGGCGTGAGCCACCACGCCCTGCACTGTGGTATGTGGTGTTGATTGCTTGTGGGTGTGAGTCACCACGCCCAGCATTCTATGTGGTTACTGGGATCAAACCCAGGACCTTGCGCTTGTGAGGTGCCGGAACCACTGAGCTAAATCTCTGGCCCTACCTATACCTGATTTTGACTGACAAGCAGAAATTATAAAGATGAAATAAAGAAATTAGAGATGATGAAATCTTTCCAAACACATAACTGTTAAGTATTTTTCTAGATAATCTACTTTACTGATTTATTCCTTAGCTAGCTCAGGACGCATGATGGCACAGGGATTGAGAGGGCAGGCTCAGAACAATACGACTAAACCTGTGCCTGCCTCTCATATTTACTATGACACTGGACAAGATACTTCATTCCTTTTGTGCTTAAGTTTCCCTATCTCAAAGTAAGGACAGAATGAATATTTACTTTTGGCTCTTAGGGTTAAATGAGATAGTGCATAGAGAACACAAAATAATATGGTATTCTAAATACAGCACTCTAGTATAATGAACCCTCAAAACATTTTTTATTTAAAAATTTATCCTGGAGATTTGGTTATTGGATAATCATTATGATCATCATCACTTTTCATATTTGAATAGTATCTCACACTTTATAAAGATTTATATGCACACTGCCTTACTTAAGCAATGCTGCCAGAGATAAGAGTAATGACTATATTGTTTCAATATTGTAGAGAAGAAAATTGAGATTAAGCAAGTGGGTGTACCTTGTTTAAGGATGCACAGCTTCTAAATCATCTCTGGTTCTCAATCCAACATTCTTCTCTCTGTATCCCTGTATACCTTCATCATTCCAATGAGAAAGTCCAAACACTCCAAAACTAGGAGTTTTCAGATTGTTGCAGTATATAAAGCATTATTGTTAGGGCACAGAAAAGGGGAATGTCGGTCAAGGATACAAGTTTCAGCTAGGAGAAAGGGTTAGAGATCTCTTGTACAGCATGGTGATCACAGGTTACCCTATTATATATTTCAAATTTATTAAAACAATAGATTTTAAATGTTTTCATTACAAAAAATGATCACGCGAAGTGATGGTTTTATTAACTAGCATTACATAATTAGCTGGATTTAATTTTGTGGTATATATCCACAATGGAGTTCTAGTCATCCACAAAGAAGAATAAAATCCTGTCATTTGTGACAATATAGATGGAATTGGAGATCATCATGGTGGGTGAAATAATCCAGTCACAGACAAACACAACATGATCTCATTTGTGTCTGGAACCTAAACAAGTTGATCACAGGGATGTTGAGAATGTAGTAGCTGTGTGTGTAGGGGACAGTATTACATGACAGTTAAAAAGGAACAAGAAATTCTTGGTGTGTTCTTTTTTTTTTTTTTTGAGACAGGGTCTTGCTTTGTAGTTCAGGCTGGCCCTGAGCTCACTATGTGGCCCAGGCAAGCCTTGAACTCAGCAATCCTCCTGTCTCTGCCTCCTGAGTGCTGGGATTACAGGTATGAGCCACCACACCCGGCTCTTGGTGTGTTCTTATATAGCAATGTGTCTCTGGTAAGAGATAAATTACTTATTATTTCAAAGAGCCAGAACAAAGGGTTTGTAAGTTTCTACCACACAATTGGCGTGGTGGCCCAGGCCTGTAACATTGAAGCAGGAGCACTGCCACAAGTTTGAGGTCAGTGTGGGGTACATTGTGAGTTCAAGATCAGATTGACTTCATAGCAAGACCCTGTGTCAAAAAACCAAGAGTATCCACCGTAAAGAAATAACAAATATTTGAGGATATAAATATGCTTCAGCTGATTTTAAATATTATACAATGTGTACATGTATTGAAATTTTAGATAGGAAGGACCACATTGATAGTTTTGTTTTACTGTAGGCTAAAAAATAAATTTTAAAAATGCAAAAAAAAAAAAACCTTAAGAAAACCCCAGGGCATCATCATGAGGTCATTAATTGAACCTATACTCTCAAGAAAAAGTTTCACCTCAAGCTCTATATGTTCCCCCTCCGAGCTGCTGAATAGTACTAATTCCACCTGCCTTGTTCCTCCCAAATGGACATGAAGAAGAGCCTCCTAGCTGTATTTTGCATCTAGAGAGAAGAGATCTCTAGGACTTTTTTTAGTCAGAAGGTTATTGCAATTTAATGGTGGGATGCACATGGTATGGGAATAATGGAAGCGAGTGAGGACAATGAGGCAGGACAAGAGATGGCATGAAGTTGTGTAGGATTCTGTACATCTTGGGAAGGAGCCTGGGCTTTTTTCAATAGGACATTAGAACCCCTGGAGGCTTTTAAGCAAAAGAGAGATACTATAGATTTATGCTTCAGAAAAATAACTCAAGAGACTGTGAGGATGGAAGGGGGTTACAGTAGACAAGACTGAAGGCAGATGAACTAGGAAGCCATAAATCTAAATCTGGGCTATGAAAACTTGGGTAGTTGGTATGAAGAGAGAAGGAAACAGATGACAGAAATATAGATTTCTTTTAAAAAAAAATGTTTACATTTTAGAATTCAGTCTCCATAGAGAGTGAAAAAATTGTCATGGAGTGGTATTGGGCAAATTACTCATTCCTTCTTTTCCTTCTTCCTCCTCATTCCTCTCTCTGTTTCTTTCTCTCTCTCTTGGTTTTTTTTGAGCCAGACTTGGTAACACTGGATTATATTCCCAGCTCTCTCTCGGTTTTTAGAGACAGGGTTTCACTGTGTAGTTCAGACTGGCTTTAAACTCATCATGTTTAACTCAGGCTGGCCTCTAACTGGAGGAGGTTCTACCTCTGCTTCCTCAATCCAAGGACTACAGGTGTGTTACCATGCTTGGCTTGCAGCTTTAAAAAAGATATTAAGAGTCTTAAATAATAAGGAAACTTGGGGTTTAGTATGAGTTATACTGTTAAAGTTGATCATTTTGACTTAAGTATTAATTAATTTACAAGGCTTTGATCTTCCTATTTGTAAAATGAGCACTGGCTTTGGTAACTTCGGCATTTTCACAAATACGAGATATTAAGATTCCAATGACATATTTATTAGGCAATGGGAGAATATTTGGATTTTTTTTTTTTTTTTTTTTGAGACAAGGCCTCGCTTTGTAGTTCAGGCTGGCCGGAGCTCACTATGGAGCCCAGGCAAGCCTGGAACTCAGCAATCCTCCTGTCTCTGCCTCCCGAGTGCTGGGATTACAGGCGTGAGCCACCACGCCCGGCACTGTGGTATGTGGTATTGATTGCTGGTGGGTGTGAGTTTCCACACCCAGCATTCTATGTGGTTACCGGGGATTGAACTCAGGACCTTGTGTTTGCGAGGCAGGCACTGGAACCACTGAGCTAACCCTCTGGCCCCTATTTGGATATTTTTAACACAAATATCCACCACAATTTAAAATACTGGAAGCTCTTCATAGCTATTTTGCCTTTCTCTACTTTGGATAATTCTAGCAGATATTTATTATGGGCTAGGCATGTGGTGGTTTATATTGACTTGTCTAATTTTACCACAAGTTTCTCAAATGGATAAAATTTTTCTTTTAGAGGTAAAGAAATAAAAGTTCAGTAGGACTAACTAAACTACCCAAAGTATCACAAAGGACACAGTGAGATTCAGATTCAACCACAACACACTGTACTTCTAACTCTACCTTCCATTCATCCAGTATCTTTCTGCATGAGGCTCAGGTCAAGGTCACTTCCTCTGTAATGCCTCCCCTTTTCACTGCAGAAGTTGGCTCTGTCTGTGGAACAATAAATGATGAAGTTTTCTAGTAGTCATGATTTTGTCTATATAAGAAATAGTGAAAGGGATCCTTTATCTTTTAGGTAATAAGCCTAGGAAGCAAAATCTGTGTTTTATCAAGATGATTCTTTTGTACTTGCTGTTCTCTGTAAGTCGTGGAACCAAACATTGGCTCTGCTGGGCCCAAGAGGGCTTTTGCAAACTATGCAGGTTCCTTGTGTATGGATGACCTAGAGTTTAGGTTTGTTTTGTTTTGTTTTTAGACAGGGTCTCGCTTTGTAGTTCAGACTGGCCCTGAGCTCACTATATAGCCCAAGCAAGCCTTGAACTCAGCAATCCTCCTGCCTCTGCCTCCTGATTGCTAGGATTACAGGCATGAGCCACCATGCCCAGCAGCCTGCTTCTTTTTGTGCTCATCTGTGCTTTTCATTTTTTACCTTTATCCTTAGTAAATTGTGTTCTTAGGGCTGTGTTTCTTCAGACCTCAAGGAGCCATCTAGGTCCATATTTCCACCATGTTTGGCAGCCATTTTGGTTCAAACTGTGGGTCAGCCAAATGGTTTGCCCTATTTGCCTGCCATTTTCTTTTTTTTAGTTCATTTCATGGAAAGGAAATTACAGCCTTATATAAGAGCTAAAGACTCTACTTTGATGGGACTCCTCTCTTCTCCTTTGAGCTAGTTAAATCCCTTCCCTATTCTAACAGACATTCAGGTAATTTAGAAACATCCCCAAGGAACTGAGCAGAGCAAAGGGAACAGCCACGGAGGGCCAACTCAGTAGGCTGTTGAGAATGCAAAAGTAGAGCTGGAGTCAACAGATGAGAAATCCTATACTCACAAGTTTTTAAGGATTTTTATTTTTCTTCTTGAATGTCAAAAAAGAGGTTTCTATCTCTACTGCCTTAAACAAATAATTACCAGGGCAGGGGATATAGCCCAATGATGCCATGACTGCCTGGCACGTGCAAGGTCCTGAGTTCAGTCTCTAGTACCAGAAAAACAAAAAGAACAAAAACCAAGTAATTACCAAAGTTTTTATTGTCTGGGTAAATGGGAGGTACACTGTTTCTCAAGTGACTAGTTGGCTCTATGTTGGTCTTTGATGAATTATAGTGGATCATGGCTATGGAGAGGTCTAAAGAAAAGGCGTTGGTATTACTTCACAAGAGACATATGGTAGTATAATTGAGACTCACATAGGACTCAATGGGTCTGCGTCCTTTTGTGGGGGACACTCTCTAAAGGATCCTAGATTAGTCTCTCTCTCCCCATAGGGCCCACAGTGTGCACAGAAACACCCAGTAGATACCAGAAATCTTGCCATTAGGCTGTATCCTTAAGAAGTCAGAACAATTTGAGTCTGAAGAAGTCATAGTGGATCACTGGGTATGAAGAGTTTCAAGGGATGGGTAAATAAATAAATAGGCAGGCACTGATGCTGCTCGCTTCTCCAGAGATGTCTGATTGCCAGTTGAGTCTCATGGAGGATGCCCTGGGGACTGAACAGGTCTACATCCTTCTGCAGAAGATGTCTTCTGAAGGAACACAGACCTAGTCGTTTCTCTCTTTCTCTGTTTCTGTTCTTCTGACTCTCATAGGGGGTTCCATCCTTGTCTTTAGCAACTTATCCTCTATCACAATATTGTTTGGGCCCAGTAGGAACTAGAAAATTCCAAGTGATGGGTATAAAGTGGCAGTCTAAGTTACAAAACTATTCTTCAGTTAAATCTTTTTTAGCAAAAGGCAAGGAAAGTGGTATGAAATCCTTTATGTTCAGACACTTGTGGCTCTTTAATCTCTGGAAAGCCCCAAGAAGTATGGTACTTAAAGAGGTCTCCAAGGAAAAGGAAATTGGTATTGGTGATGACCCCATTTTCAACTCTCAGGGCATATGGGTCTCTCCTACCTCCTGTTTAATGAAAACAACTGCACTGGGAGATCCCAACCTCCCTCGTATAATCTTCAGGCCAGTAAATCAGTAAATCTTACTCTCCTGAAGTGACTCAGAAACTCCACCAGAGGCTAGTTCCCCAGTACTAGTTTCTTACTCTTATAACTCACGATTCATCCTGTCCCTAAGAAAGGCCCCAGGAGTGCAGGGAACTACTCAAGTCCAGGTTCCTTTCCCAGGGGCACATACCCAGCAATGCAAAGAATGGTCAGGCTAATTTTCAGAGGATCCTAACAGGTTTGCAGATGGGTTCTAAACCTTGACACTAGTTTTTGATCCCTGTGGCAAGATATTCAGTTTGTCTTGGTCACTTGCAGTACCAAAGACTCTTCTGACCCAACAGATGGACATGGCCTTTTATTTTCTTTTTCTTTTGCTTTTTGAGACAGCGTCTCGCTTTTGTAGTTCAGGCTGGCCCTGAGCTCACTATGGTGCCCAGATAAGCCACCGCGAACTCAGCAATCCTCCTGTCTCTGCCTCCCGAGTGCTGGGATTACAGGCGTGAGCCACCATGTCCGGCATTTTTATTTTCTATTTTTTGAGACAGGGTCTCACTTTGTAGTTCAGGCTGGCCCTGAGCTCACTAAGTAGCTCAGGCAAGCCTTGAACTCAACAATCCTCCTGCCTCTGCCTCCCACGTGCTGGGATTATAGGCATGAGCCACCATGCCTAGCTGGACATGGCCTTTTCTATGTTGAACAACTGGGATCTAGATGAAGGTGAAAGAAGGGCCAAGAAAAAAGACATTACAAATTATGGCTGTTGCAATTTGGCCATGCTTTAAGCACACCCAAGCAGTCCAGGGGAAAACCCAAAGTCAGTGAAGGAAAGAATCCTGCTTTAAGTGCAAGGAAACTGGACACGACATGTCACTGTACCAAGCCACTGCCTGAGCCTTGCTGTTTGTCAGGTGGCAGGTGTGCCTGACTCCTGGCGCTGAAGGACTGACTCTGTTCCTAATGAGGGGCCAGCCTAGCCAACACCCTTGCCTCTTCCTCTGATGCACAGGATTGAAAGAGCCCCGAGCAATGCACAATGCCTGTGCGTATGGACCTCTCCATCTCCTGTGAGGAACCCCCAGGACAGCAAGGGTAAGCAAATTCATTTCCATTTAGATAGAAAAGTGGTTTACTCTGTTTTAACTTCCTCCTCTAGAAAATCCTCCTTTAGCTGTCTAGAGATAATTGGGGTCAAAGGGACCCCTAGTCCGAGCTTCTTTAGACCTGGTCTGACATGTCAATTTGAAAGTCAAATGTTCAGTCATGAGTTTTTAACACAGTGTTCTACTCCCTTCCTAGGAAGACATTTGCTAATAAAATTGGAGGTAGTCTATCTTTCCAGATGTGCTGCTGTCATTCATTGCAAAGACACCAAAGAGCCACGTGTAAAGTCTCCCTCAGAAATCAAAAGGCTGGTAAGAGAAGTAAGAAAGGCAGCCTTCACACTTCTAGAGTAAAGCTGGCCCTACTTCAATGGTCTGAGGAAAAAGACCACTCAAAAGAAGAAAGCTACTCCTGTAAACCTCTGGAAGACCTGAAGGTTCTTTTCAAAAAGCAAGACTCCAGTATTGTTTCAGGTGCAGATAAACAGAGTGACTCACCTTAAATGGGCACCTACACTGAGAGGAGTGATGGGCGTAAAAACAATCAAAATATGCTTTATGTGTATTTATATCAAAAGAAATACCAAACAATTACCAAACATATGCGTTACTATTATGTACAATGACAAAATTCAATAATTTCAAAAAGGTAATTAGATCCATGACTAAATTTGCTGTAATTTTTTTATGTTTTGAGTTGTTGGTGTTTGAATCCAGGACATAATGCATGTTTGGGAAGCACAGTACCTCCGAGCTACATCCCCAGTCCATAATTTTGTCTTTCGACAGCTGGCCCTCTGGTCCATGGGGCTCATCTGCCATCCCCATTCTCCTTTGCTACACATACTCATTTTATACATGGAAAGAACTTAGTTTCCATTTGTAGGTAGAAATCCTCTGAGGTATGTGAGAGTAAGCAAAAGAAGAGAAATGGGAGGAACAAGAGTTGAGAGTGGGAAGAAACAAGTGAGAGAACAGGTAAAATTGGACTTGAAAGAAGGAGATGGGTAGGAAAAGGAGGAGAAAAGAAGGAAGATAAAGATGTAACAGAAGAGGAAGGTTGGTGGATACTGATAATCTCATGCCAAGTAGCATACAGTGACAGATTTTTGTGTGAAAGATCTGTCACTGGGCTCCTATAGGTTCAGAGATGAGCTAGGGTGACTAGTGGTAGGTCAGGGTCATGACCCAGCTTTTAGAGCTCACTGACAGGGTAATAAAACTAGGTAAGGCAACTGGTTACTGATGTGTACGTGACTGTAACACATGTAAGAGGCAGGGCTTAATGACTTTTCCTCTAGAAGTAAACACTTTTTCTCTTGATTATCTACACTTGACCTTAGCCAAAAGGCCGAGAAGCGATTTTTCTCTTGATTATCTGTTGTCCAAAAAATGAAACAAACAAAATACTTGAAACAAATAACACTGCCAGCGAACCTGACAATCAGTTTTTCTGGGGAAGTCTGTGCCTGCTATCCTGGTTGTCCCACAGTGCCTGGTTCAGTTAAGTATAATACTCAGCAGACATTTAGTAAATAGTTGGACAGCTGGGAAACCTTAACATGCAGTATTGTTTTGATTGTGGGGGCGGGAGGCACTGAATAATGTTTAATAGTTCCTCTGGTGAGAAAACAGTCTCTGCTTAGTGGAAAAAAGGCTGAAGACACAATAAGACTCCTAGAGCTAAGTCTTATATTATTTGTTATTAAAGAGGCAAGGTCTTAAGATGTGCTTTTTAGCAGTCTTTAGCTGGGCTGTAATTTAAGATGACTTTTACAAATTAGATCCTAATCCTTGCAGACACAGATGGCTGTTACAGAATAGCCTTGCAAAAACACTAGTCATTCGACTTGAAAGAGCATTCAAGGAAGGATGAAGGGTCATTAACTCTAACCCCACCTCTGGCTCTAGGAAGCCTGAAGAGTCCTGGGTGGGCTTTCTGGGTTTAGGACTGGAATCTGGGTGGGCCTAGGGCATCTGTTCTGGTTTGGAAGACCACTCTTGTTCACTATGGAACTAGAGATTTAGGGGAGACTAAGGTCATTAACATTCAACAACAGTTACTGAATGATTATATATCAGGCACAATGGCAGAAATCACAGGAGAGATAGATGTTAACATGATGCAGGCTGCCTTTGTAAATCATTATAGAACGACAGGACAAGTGCTATGAGACAGGAATGTACAGATTGCAACTGTATATAGGTAGGGAGCTGGGGAGAAGAGGGAGGGGTTCACAGAGAGGTTGATATTTGAGCCAGGCATTAAAAGATGAGTTCAAACACCCAGAACAGTGGGGAAGATGGATATTCAAGAAGGAAAGAAAAGAGTATATAAAAACATATATTTGTGAATTTTTATGCCTTCCATGAACAGTAAGCAATCTCCTCTCTTGCTGACAGAAAAAAAAGTACTGAGAAGCAGTATATGAGGTGGGAAAGGCAGGAATAGGCCAGACTGTAAAGTTTTCAAAACATTCTAAGGGGTCTATAGTTATCCTAGGTATTTCAGCTAGTAAAAAGTTTTATGTTAGAGACAGAATGATCAGTGTGGGATTTTGGAGCAATTGCCCTGTGACAGATAATTTTAGGAACCATAAAATAGATCTGTGATGGGTTTTAGAACTCTTGTTTTCTACTATAGGAACAAATCTCTCTGGACATGGGGTTGGTGGTAGAAATGGGCTCAGGTGTGAAAGAGACATTGGGAGCCAAGATTATAAACATGATCAAGCTGTTTTCTTCAACAGTGTAAAACACAGAGTGAGTGACAGCTAAATCAGAAGTAAATTTTCTTACACTAAGTGATAGGCTCTCCACGTAGGGTTAGTTCATAGCAAATCATTGTTTTCATTGAAACGTCAATACAACACAGTGCAACCAGCTAAGAATCTTCTGCATTTCAAGTCAGTTTCCTGGTTTCTTGTCAAGAGCAAGTTTTCACTCTACATATTTACCCCATGGGGAGATATGTTAATATTGAGAAGATAAATAGCCAAAAACAAAAACTAACCAACCAACCAAGCAAACAAAGAAACCTCTGCTTAACTTCTGTCAATTCAGTTTAAAAATATTTAAAAATAAAACAAGTTTTATTTTAAAATACAAGTAAGTCAGGCCGGAGGGTTAGCTCAGTGGTTCCGGCGCCTGCCTCGCAAGTGCAAGGTCCTGAGTTCGATCCCCGGTATCCACATATAATGCTGGGCGTGGAGACACGCCCACCAACAATTAACGCTGCATACTACAATGCCGGACATGGTGGCTCACGTCTGTAATCCTAGCACTCGGGAGGCAGAGACAGGAGGATTGCTGAGTTCGCGGAGGCTTGCCTGGGCACCATAGTGACCTCAGGGCCAGCCTGAACTACAAAGCGAGACCCTGTCTCAAAAGCAAAAAAAAAAAAAAAAAAAAAAAAAAAAAAAAAAAAAAACAACAAACAAGTAAGTCCTTAGACATTATTTCATTGATTACTTACTACTTAAAGGAGGAGGGGTTTGATTTGGCTCATGGTTTCTGAATATTCAGTCCACGATTAGCTGGCCCAACAAAGAAACATGCTGGCAGGATGCAATGGATCAAGAGGCTTAATTTATGGCAGTCAGAAAGCAGAGCAGGGGAACAGTGCCCAACAGGAGAGAAGAACCCATATATTCGAGGTCACACTTTCACTGCCCACCCAGACATACCCAGAAGTATGTACCATAGATCACTTAGGTGGCTGGCTCCCAAACCAATCAAGTTCACATAGTCAAGCTTAACCATCACAACAGATGAGGCCCAGAAAGGAAGTGATTAGATTGGGAAAGATAAATTTATAAATTCTGTTAAGTTCCCCAAAGTGAGATAACCATCATAACATGCAAAAACTAGGACAACCAGATTAATTTTGAATGCTTTCATAGTGGTTGTTTTCTAAACATTCAGACATTTAGAATTCAACTTCAGTGACAGAATTTAGGGTATGTGGTAAGAGCATGCACATCCATGTGTTCCTCTGTATATGTCTGTGTGTTTTGTATACGAATAAATAGGAAAAGCTTGAACAGGGAGGACCAGTGAGAGAAGCACCCAAGGTCACCAGCTGAGGTCCACCATCTGAGACTATAGTCTCCTGGTGTTAGACATAAGTAACAGGATCTTCATTCTATCACGAGGGGATTTGCAGCTGGGTAACAAAGCTAAAAAGAAATCACTGGTTTTTTACTTTGTTCTGAAAATGTGAAAACTAAGGTAAGGGAGTTGGACTTGGTAAGCCTTATCCAAATTCTTGGTTTGAGTATGATAGATGAAGTCTTGCTAACTAAACTGAGATCTAATGGACCCACAGAATATTACAATTTACTATGAATCTTATAGTTGTGCTGACCCAAGTCGATATAAAGGAGGAACAATAGTAATGAATCCCAACTATTTATATCTGTATTGGAGAAAAAACTAGTGCTTCTCACCTCTAAAAAACAGGAGAATTAGTACTTCACAATAAAAGATATTCTTTTTTTTGTACTGGGGACTGAACTTGGGACCTTGCACTTGTGAGGAAGGCACCAGAACCACTGAGATAAATCCCTGGTCCATGGATATTCTTTTCTTAATAAATCCTTTCTTATATTAGGCCAAACTTGCTGCTATAACTTCCAGTTCATTGGTCCTAGTTCTGGCCCTGTAGTCTCACAAAGTCAAAATCCCTTTCTTATATGGCAAACCTTCCAGTAGTTGAGGGTAACAATCATGTCTCCCTCATGACTTTTCCTTCTCTGGAGGACATATTTCTCAGACAACATGATTTCCAACTCCTTTCCATTCCTTTTAGGCCTGCTCTACACATGCTTCTGCTTCTTTGGGCTTCCTGTTTCAGCATGAAGCTTCAGGACTCTTTCAGGCCTAGTTTATCTCAGTGCAGAGTTCAACAGAATCACTTATTTATATTTCTTGTTGAGCTTATACCTAAAATTGCAATCAGCTTTTCAAGCAACTATAGCCTCTGCTAAAACAATTATGTTTACATATTTCTGTAAAGTTTTGCAGCTTCATTTGGTCTAGTTTCAGTATTTTACGGTTTTCTTCCATCTTTTCAGAACATGTAAATCTGACAAAGTCTTCACTTACATTGTCAAGAAATACGGTAGTAGATTACTCTATTCATTATTTCTTCTAGGGAAACAACGTGAATGAACACTTTTTGGACACAACTACTTAATTAGCAATGAATCTATGTAACTATAGATCTTCATCTTTCTACTTTTCCCAGAATACTATGAGAGGTTATCAAATACCTTGTGTATTAGTCAGTTTTCCTGTTTCTGTGACAAGGTACTTGACACCTACAACTTACAGTAGGAGAAGTTCATTTGGCTCATGGTTTTATAGCCATGAGCTGGCCCCAAAGTAGGACATACAGTGGAAGGGCATGGTAGAGGACAGTTGCTTACTTCATGATAAGCAGGAAGAGTAGCGGGACAGTCAAGAGAGGAAGGAGGCAAGAACCAAGAACAGGTTTTGAGGTCAACCTTCCATGACCTAACCAGCCATGGCAGGCAGCTCCCAAACTAATCAAGTTGTCAATTAAGCTTAACTTGCATTCCACCTCTTGTCAACCCAAACACATCTTCTTAAACCATAGTTAATTTACAAATACAAGTTCATAAGTCCACCTAACATAACCATTCTGTGCACAACCAAGAACACACTACCTCCTTTTCCAGTCTCAACAGTTCTGGCACTGCCCCAAAGTCTAAGTCAAAGTCTCCCTGAGACACTAGCAAAACTTAGTTGTAAACCTCTGTGAGATTTAAAAAGCAGATTACTCAGTCCCAGATTCAATGGGCAGGATAAGTATTCCCATTCCAAAAGAGGGGAACAGAGATATAGAAAACAACTGGACCAAAGACTGAAATCCATCAGGGCAAATATTAAGTCCTGTAGTTTAATGTCCAGGCATATGGTGATAAGATGTAAGTTCTCAAGGCCTTGGAAGTTCCAACCTTATGGCATTGTTGCTAGAGCTCACATGGCCTCTTTCTTAGGCTTGCTCTGATTGCTCCCTGTGGCTTTCTTTGGCAGATATTCCATATACTTGGCATCTCTGACTTTCTGGAATTTCTACTACATCTTCAGCTTCATTCTCACAGCTTTCAACAGTGTCTTCTCAGGGGAAGATTACCTGGCCTCTGAGGCCTTCTTCCATAATTTGAGTAGCAGTCTCCATGACCCTGCAACTCTTTATATCACTTGTGCATCAATAGCTAGCATTTTGTGGAAATGCCAAGGTTTGCTACCTGCTGAAGCAGTAGCCTGCTCCATTTGGACCACAGCTGTAGCAGCTGCTGAGACAAATACTTGGATGGCTAAGTAGAGTAAATGAATCCCAGGGAACCAATTCCTTAGATAGTATGTCTTGATCAGTATCCCAGGGACTCTCTTCTCAAATAATAAAAAAAAAGTTTACATTATACTTTTGCTCCCCTCATCCAGTAATGGGTGGGGTCCTTTGGATTCCTGACATGGCCTCAAGACACTTCTGTTCAAAGTACGTGATTTCTTTATAATGGTGCTAATCTCTTTAGTGATCAGACCCCCTTTATGTGAGGTTCCTTTTAGGTCAAAATTTTTTCCATATATTTTGGCTGCTTCTTGCTATCAATTCTTGAGATATATATATATATATATATCTGGTTAAAAGTAGCCAGCAAGACATCATATTACAGAGATACATGCATACTTGTGTTTATAGTAGTGCAATTCATAACAGCTACTTTTTTTTTTGAGACAGAGTCTCGCTTTGCAGTTCAGGCTGGCTCTGAGCTCACTATGTAGCCCAGGCAAGCCTGGAACTCAGCAATCCTCCTGTCTATGCCTCCCAAGTGCTGGGATTACAGGCGTGAGCTCCCACGCCTGGCACTGTGGTATGTGGTATTGATTGCTGGTGGGCGTGAGTCTTCATGCCCATCACTGTATGTGGTTACCAGGGATCAAACTCAGGACCTTGAGCTTGTGAGACAGGCGCTGGAACCACTGAGCTAACCTTCCGGCCCACAGCTACATTTTTGAAATAGCCCATATATTCCTCAACAGATGAATGGATAAAGAAATGTGGTATTTACACAAAATAAAGCACTATTCTATGATAAAGGACAGTCTTGAGTCAGCAAGTCAATTTTGTAGCAAAATGGATCTATCTTGAGACCATACTGCTAAGTGAAATAAATCAGACACATAATATTAAATACTGTATTATTTGTATTATATGAAAAACCCAGAGTAAAAATAAAAAGGAAAAGGAAAGATGGATAATTGGATGTAGAGGGATAAATCATGATCAGAGGACAAGGGGCTCAACAGACAGAGGGAAGGAGAAAGAAGTGAAGGGATAGAGGATGAAAAAAGAAGTTTGGATATAATACATACATATACCAACTCCACCGAAGGAATATAAACATTGTGTAGTGAAAATATGTACAAAACAAAACATTGACAACAAAAAAGGAAGAAAGTAAACAAAACCATAAAAAAAATAGACAGCTGTACCCATGCCACAGTCTGAATGTTGGGCTGCCTTGAAATTTCCTTCACCAGATCAGTTGGCCTGCCACTTTTAAATTTAGGCTCCAACAAAGTCTGAGGTCATAGGGAAAATGGAGACAAGTTCTTTGCATGAATGTAACATGCACAGCCTGTAAACCCAAGAATTTCCCTTCTGAAACCTCATAAGCCTGGCCTTTATGGTCTGCATTCTTGTCTTTTGAGCTCTGATAAGAATTTTCTACTGATCTCTATTTATAACACTCTAGGGCTTCTCTAACCTGCATCACCAAATTCCTCCTGTAAACTAGTTCTAAAACCTGAATCACCTATTTATGTACAACTACCTCAATTCTCTGTACCAATTTTTTGCATTGCTCAGCTTTCCTGTTGGGGATCAAAGTACCTGAAACTATAAAGGAAGTAAGGATTATTTGTCCTACAGTTTCAGAGGTTTAATGCATGGTTGGCTGGCTCCCCATCAGAACATCATAGCAGAAGAAAACGATGGAGTAAAGCTGCTTACTTCATGGCAGCTTGGAAGCACAGCATGAAAAATGTACCAGAGAGAAGGGGCCAGAGACCATATATAGACCCTAAAATCAAGGGCTGTGGCCTATCCAGACACCTAGAAGTGTGCTTTACTAATCCCATGGGTATATATCCAAAGTTGTCAGTGAAGTTAACTACATTCAGTTGAATAGACATACAAATAAGAATACAAGTTTCCAATTTGAACTTCCCAGTCTAGTATGACTATCAATCACAAAATACTTTGTTTAGCATGTCATTCTTTTTTTTTTTTTTCTTTTTGAGACAGGGTCTCGCTTTGTAGTTTAGGCTAGCCCTGAGTTCACCATGTAGCACAAGCAAACCTCGAACTCAGCAATCCTCCTGTCTCTGCCTCCCAAGTGCTGGGATTACAGGTGTGAGCCACCACACCTGGCACTGTGGAATGTGGTACTGATTGCTGGTGAGTGTGAGGCAGGCACAGGAACCACTGAGCTAAATCTCTGGCCCAGCATAAGTCATCCTTAATGAACTTCTAACTGATGGTTTGACTTAATTATTAGGCTGCTAAATACACAATTCACAGATTCATTCAGGTATACAAATACAGTACCTCAGGAAGGCCCAAATGAATGGAATAGGGAAAGAACTTGACTGCAAAGAAGGCAGAAAGATCCAGTATCTAATTTTTTACTTTGGCTCCTAGCCACAAGTCTGTTAGCTGAGAAGTTATATTGTTTTACAAAAGCTGAGGTAAGAGTGGTTAAGCAGAACAAAGATAGACTTATGGATGTTTATTACTATACTCTGACTTTTCTTAGATTATTTTATCTAGCCTTATTTAATGAAGTATTTCCTCTATGGATACATTTCCTTAGATAGGTATGAGAACTTACATCTCTCCTAGGAAAGGTGCTCAGTAACTTGAACTCATCCCATGGAAATCCTTTGGAAGCTACGAAATCAAAGACAATCTGGAGCTTATTGCTAGCCAGGAAACGCCGTTCCAGGAACTCGCCACTGGGTGTCCGGATTCGAAGTTTGCTCACAGGCTCAGTATTTTCTTCCTTTGGCTCTGGAGGCAAGGCTTGCTCTAAGGAGAGTCGGATAGCCTAAGTAGGGCAAAAACCAGCTGTTACAATATGGAATAGATGGGACTGTGAAATGTGGCAGTGTGAGACTAGAAAAAAAGATGCTCTTTTCTATAAACACTGTAAAGTCTTTTTACCTCTTTAGTAAGCAAGCCTTATGCTTCAATAAAGAATTATGTGTTTTTTATTTTCTTAATATCAGCCCGATGGACAATTACAATGAATCCACCTTAAGGACACATATTATTAAATCAGTAAATACATTAAAAATAAACTGAAGTTGGGCTGGAGATTTAGCTCAGTGGTTCTGGTGCCTGCCTCGCAAGCACAAGGTCTGAGTTCGATCCTGGTGACCACAAAGAATGCTGGGCGTGGTGACTCATGCCCACCAGCAATCAATACCACATACCACAGTGCCGGGCGTGGTAGCTCGTGCCTGTAATCCCAGCACTCAGGAGACAGAGACAGGAGGATTGCGGAGTTTGAGGCTTGCCTGGGCCACATAGAGAGCTCAGGGCCAGCTTGAACTACAAAGTAAGACCCTGTCTCAAATAAATAAATAAATAAATAAATAAATAAATAAATAAATAAATAAATAAATAAATAAACTGAAGTCTCAGAGAGATTTTAGAAATATGCATCAACTATCCAACTGCTTTCTAAAGTATGAATTAAGGCTATTAGAAACATTCACGATTTTCCTATAGAAATATTCCTATAT
>PVIC010013482.1:18450-38060 GCA_004025085.1 Thryonomys swinderianus
AGGGGAAGGAATAAATATGATACAGAAAGAAAATAAAAGAGCATGTATAAAGGGGGGAGGAGGGGGGAGTGGGTAGGGATATGGGTAAAAATGAGAATTAACTTGTGGCATATACTGGTACAAATTTCCCAATGTTATATGTGATTTTGAGATGTATATAAATTGTACCAATAAAGAATTCAATTAAAAAAAAGAAACATTCACAAAATATACATATACATTTATACTTGAGAAAATATATTTACAAACTAGAAAAATCTTAAGTCTTTAGAAATTTAGACAACATATTAAAGAAAAATGGAATGGATATATTGGAATAATTGATAGTATACTTCAAATGGCAGATTTCTCATATATACTGTATTACAATAAAAGTTTCAAAAAATAGAATGGAGAGAAATTCAAACCAGGTTCACTGGAGTCAGGAGACTATAGTCATAATTCCAGTGTTATCACTGATTTGCTATTTAGATTTGGCCAACTTTCAGAATGATAGATTTCTGGACCAAGAGAGCTCTTCACTTTACAGACAGGAAAACGGATTCAAGTAGGAATGTAAATAGGAGACATCTCATGACCAGAGCTGAGTTTGAGCCATTCTAAATTTTCCTAGTTCTCAGTCTACATATTATATTGTTTCACCCTTATGACATTCCTCTGAAAGGTGTTAGAAGGTCCTTGAGGTACTTGCTTATATTGGAATTTATGGGAGAAATTCACAAAAAGGTCTTTTATCCTGAGCAATTTGAGAAGATTTTTGGTAGTTAAGTCCAGTATCAGCATTTTCTGCTTCAGCGTTACACTGTGATTCTAGCTACTTTAACATTTCTGTGTTCTCAATTTACCATTAGTAGAAAAACAGACATGACCCTCACCCATCAATCTACCTCTAAATCAAGTAATATATTATGAGAGAAATTGAGTTTTAAGTTATTTAAACTCATCAGCAAATTTTCAAAGTTGATGTTCTTGTTCCAACTGAGAAAAAAAGAAACATCAAAAAAACTTTCCTCTGCCGGGTGTGGTGGCTCACGCCTGTAATCCCAGCACTCGGGAGGCAGAGACAGGAGGATTGCTGAGTTCGAGGCTTGCCTGGACTACATAGAGAGCTCAGGGCCAGCCTGAACTACAAAGCGAGACCCTGTGTCAAAAAACAAAACAAAACAAAACTTTGCTCTTAAACATTTCTCGAGTCAAAAAGGAAATACAAATCAAAATTGCAGGATACATGGGAAACAGCTTTCAAACACTTCATGTTAGAACCTATCGGAATCTTCTGAATTAGTGCTCACACAAAATTCACATGTAAAATTGTTATTCGAAATTAAAGAATAAGCTGGGAGCACTGGTGTGTACCTATCATCCCAGCTGCTCAAGAGGCTGAGGTGGGAGAATTATGTGAGCTCAGGAGTTCAGGAAGGGACTAGGCAACATAGCAAGACACTGTCGCAGTAATAAAAACAAACCATAATAAAATAATTAAAAGTGAATTAAGAATTAGGCCAAAAATTCTAGGAAAAAATTTCAATAAAATAATTATAAACCTAAGAAGGGATGAATTGAAAAAAGAAAACATACTGGTTAATAAGTATATATGATTTTTTTTGAGAAAATCATCACAGACAAATGCAAAGAACTGAATAAAAATGTGAAACTCAAGAGGGTAGGGAAACAGAAAAGGTGACCTTAAAAGTTTTCTGAATATGATTCTTTGAGTTTTGACTTACATAAATGTATTGTCTTTCAAATATATATTTAAAATAACAAATGGGATTATAAAGTTTCTTGGATAAGGATATGATATGAAATTAATTTCTGTATCAGTTAGGATAATTTGGTGGTATATATGAAAGTCTTCAGAGTAGTTTCTAACAAATAATAAGACTTTAATAAATAGTTGCTTTTATTAAAATTAAGAGAAATTGTAAACAGACTATCAGATCTGGAAGAGCCTGCACTAGCCAAATAATCCTACACTCTCATTTGCTCATAAGAATGGATACCCAGGAATGATGAGATTAAGAAATGGAGAGTTCAAAGATCAGATGAATAGAAAGTTAAAGGTCACTTCTGCTTTTTTTAATTGGTACTATGAAGGGAAGTTTATCTACTGCTGGTATTCTGAGTCAAAATGAATTTCAGCTGAGTATTTTCAAATATTAAAGTATTTCAGTAACAATGTAGTTTATTAATAACTGAACGAATGGATGCACTTGCAGATGTGAAAATTAAACGCTGCTCATAGCATGTACAAGTTTCAGACAACTTTACAAAATCTGAATCATATACAGTAAGTTTTATCTTATTTAAGGACATGCATTTTGTGTTTTAAAATTTTTACTGAAGTTTAACATACCTAAATCTTAAGTGTGCAACATGATTAACGCTTCAGAAAGTCACCATAACTGCAAAACTAGCACCCTGATTAAATATCTCAGAAGCATGTTTCTCTCCTGGGAGCTACCTCTCAAAATCTAGTGCTACGTACTTTAAATCAGAACTTGAAATTCAGTATTTCCTGTTTCCCCTCCTGTTCTTCTTTTAATTCACCTGTCTGCTTGCTTTTTGACATTTACCTGCACAGTATAACAACAGATGTTATATTATTGTCTGAATACAGCCAATTATACTACAGAATAATAAACAAGAGTAGCTCATTACTCAATTCATTGGGCAGACATTATCTGATCCTCAATGTACACAGTCTCCAGGACTTCTTTTCAAAATGAAAACAGACCTCAGATATCCCATACTTGTGGACCAATGTGGAAAACAATGAAGACGGTATTAGTTAAGGCAGCAACTTTGGAATTTGAATACTTAACAGTTTTACTGGTAAAAGACTAAACCAGCAGTTCAGTTTCAAATATATCAGCTAAAGGCAAAGGCCTCATGTAAACAAACACTGCTGTAAAATGATGACATTAAGGACACCACCACTCACACAATAGTTACAGTAAACACCACTGTTAAACATCAATTTGGTTTGCTCAACAAATAGCATTTTACTTGCATTATTTTAGGCTGTGACTAAACAAGGAAACATGGCACAAGAAATGTGAACTAATTTTTTTAAATTAAAAAAATCTGCATACTTAAGTATTTACATCTAACTAATAAAAAAGGGAACATTTGTGAAGTGAAATTAGGTAGTGAAAACAGATTCTCACACAGACCTTCTATATAACTCATTTTTTAAATAAAGGATAATCTATACTCACACCAATCTCTTATACTAAGAATCAAAGACTAATTTTCTTACATATACACCCATATATACATTAATACACACACACACACACACACTATCTGAATAGGCTTCTGTGAATACACACCAAATAACAGTTTATAGTTTGTAGGGTATAAATAGGATAAAGCTAGCATTCACTCATTCCACAAATTCTCATTAAACATTTTCTTTGTGTTAGGTATTATTCTAAATAAGAGGAAAACAGTAGTAGACAAAACAGATAAGAATTCTGCCCAAATCGAATTTATATCCTAGTAGGATAAGGACACAGACAGTAAAAATACATGCCAGAAAATATATATTTTGTTATTCATGCAGTGCTGAGTAGAGCATGCTGCTTAATATTATGCAAATCAGTAATCAAAAGTCCAAAGCTGAGAGGGAGTTACAAGGACTTCAGGATCTAGAAGCACAGTGGGCAGAAGTCACACTAAGTGCCAAGACGCTAGAGTCTCATTAAGTGAGGGATAAAAGGGGAGCCAGAGTAGTCAGAAGAAAGTTAGCAAAGGGAAGGGGACAGGAATTACACAGTAAAAAAAAAAGGAAAGGGACGATTAGATCATGGGGCCTTGAGAAGGTCACTAAATCATTTTCCCTCATTTTAAAACTAGACTATAATTTATTTATAATAAAAAGCCCCCCCTGTGTCAGAGATCAAACCTAAGGCTTTGCGCTTATTAATCAAAATATCACTGAATTACATCCTCAGCTCAAACCCACCGATTTAGATGTACTGTTCTATGAATTTTAGACAAATGTATATATATTATGTAACTACCATTACCAATCAAGGTAAAGAATAATTCTATTGCCCCTCCTCCCAAATTCCTCCACTGTGAGATCCTGGTGACCTATCATTTGTTTTCTGTCCCTAGTTTCACCTTTTCCAAAATGTTATGTAAATGTAATAAAAAATGTCACATAAATGGCTTTGTTCATTGAATACTCTGAATCTGAGATTCAGCCATGTTGTTGAATATATCAGTAGTTTGTTCCTTTTTGCTGAGTAGTATTTCATTATATAGATACACTACAGTTTGATTATCTCTTGTCTACTTGAGAAACATTTTCCAGTTTTGGGTGACTACAGATAATGTTGATGTAGACATTTTTGGCATACACTTTTGTGAACATAAACTTTACCATTAACTTTCACTGATGTAAATACTTAGGTGTATGTCTATAGGGTTATGTGGTTTATGTACATTTAACTTTATAAAAAATACCAAACTGTTTCCCAAAGTAGATACATTATTTTGCAATCCTATCATTTACCTATGACTTCCATTTATGCATTTTTGCCAATATGTAATATTGTCCTTTTTTCTTTTAAAAGTCATTCTAAGGGGCATACTGTCCTAATTTGCATTTCTCTAGTAACTAATAATGTTGAGCATATTTTTATGCACTTATTTGCATCATATCTGTCTTTGGTTAAGTGTTTGTTCAAGTACTTTGCCCATCTTGAATTCTTTCCTCGTTAATGAGGTTTTTTTTTTTGTACTGGCGATCGAACTCATCTCATTAATGACTTTTGAGAGTTCTTTATGTCCTAATTTTATCTTTGTTTAGGACTTATCTTTTCAAATTCTTAACAGAGTATTGTAACCAGAAATTCTTTTTTTGGGAGTAGTGAGATCAAATCCAGGGCCCTGCACATGCTAGGCAAGCACTCTACTGTTAACTTAAATCCTCAGTCCCTGGAATTCTTTATTATGACCAAGTTTTATTTAGAAATATGTTATCTTGTGGATTGTTTCTTTATTGTCAGATTTAAGAAATTCATGCCCAACTGAAGGCCATGAAAAACTTTCCCCATATTTTCTACGAGATTTTAAACACTTTTTAAACATACAGATTTTACATTGAGGTCCCTGAAAAATTTGAGTTATTTTTGCTTGTCTGGCAAGAAGTGAAAGGTTTAACTTTTATCTTTTGAATGTAAACATCCAATTATTGTGACATCATGTGCTGTAAAGACTATCCTTTTTGTACTGTGTTAAAAATCAACTGACTCATATGTGTGGGTCTAATCTCTGATTCTTTATATTCTGTGGTATAACTTTATTGGTCCATTAGTTTGCCAATACCATACTATCTTGATTATAGGAAGTATTGAACTCCAGTAATATTGAGGCCTCTAAATCTGTCTTTGCCAAAATTGCCTTGCCTATTCTGTTTTGCTTTTTCATATAAATTTGTGAATGAGTTTGGCAATTTCTACAGAAAGTTCTATGGAGATTTGATTAGAATCACTGTAAAATTTTAGTTATACTTTTGAGATATAAAACACGGCCAGTTTTTAACTGACATGATGTGACAATTATTTTTAAAAGGAATCATTAAAAGAAAAGGCAAAAAAGAAAGCATGGAATAAAGTTAGAAGGCTACTAAAGTGGTAATCCAAGTAACAGATGATAGTAGTTTAGATGACAGTGCACAGTGGAATCATGCACTGGAAAAATGTTTCAGTTTGCATATATTTTGAAAGTATACAGCCAACAGGATTTGTTTAATAAATATGCGTGTGAAGAGAGGACTAAGGATGACTCCAAAATTTTTGGTTTGGATGACTGAAAAGATTTTCCATTTAATGAGTGAGGTAAGGAAGACTATAGAAAGTAGATTTGGATAAATAGGTAAGATCAGCTCTTCAGTTTTAGACATTTTAATCTTATAACCTATATAATGCAATAGTAATTAGATACTCAAGTCTGGGGTTCAGATAAAGGTAGGAGATATAAATTTGGGAGTCAAATGTTTAAATAGTATTCAATATTATAATACTGAGTGAGCTCACTGAAAGAGAATGGATCACTTAAAGTAACATATGGTTCAACTCTGTTCTGCAACCCATCTCTGTTCCTGTCAAATTATTTACATACAGAGTATGGGCAACTTACTACAAATACAGCCCTCCTACTACGTGAAGTAAATAAAGCAAATGATCCTATTTCCCAAGTCAAAATTCAGGCAGATGATATGGGTTGTTTCTGGATATGAAGAACAGTACATAAGCTGGATACTATAAAACTAAAGTTTCTGATCTATTTTAATGATTTATGACAATAGCAAAATACTTCAAACTACAACTATCAATGAAGTTGTAGACAAATGGTATCTGTTACAATAATAAGGTATACTATGTGTTGGCACCTATTTTTTTACTTGTAGGGAGCCGATAAGATAAATAATGCTTGTGACACGATCACCACAGATTTTAGCATATATTAGTTGCTCAACAGACAGAGATGGTGATGACAATGACAAATAGTTATCATTATAGGTCACTTCAGTGGCATTATCTTTATATGACAAAAGCAACTTACAAAAGATAAAACCACAAATTAGAAATAAGTGTGACTTTAACAACCGATCCATGGTCCTACTTTTGTTCTTTCAATGTAGTGTAATGAGAATGGATACCAAATAGGAACTCTGCTTTTTTATTTTACCAGGAAAATGTTAGTTAAGGCTATAGCCTTACATTGTTCATCTTTAAAACAGTACCTCCATTACCGATTTTGTAGAGCTATCAAGATCAAATCAGAAAACTCAAGGGAAAGTGTCAAGGTTTCATTCCTCTGTTTTCCTACTTCATGGTCTTTAACATTAGTTATTGTTTTCTACTTGTATAGAATCAAAGCTTACAAGAAAACATTTGTTTCTTTCTGGGTAAAGAAACCATCTATAGAAAGAAATCATTTTGTGCCCATTCTCTTCCACCTATAATTCTCCCAAATCTGGCCTTTTAAGTCAAATAAAACAAAATATTCTAAATTTTTCCAAGTATTGATCCCTGAACAACATTTGTTCCTTCTTTGTCCATGATTACCTGCTCCATGCTTTTTCTTTGGCCTTGCTATCCAAACACTCATTAATCCATTCATATTTTCTGTTGTTGTCCTTCGACCATCAAGCTGTGTTGCCTTTCTAGTCAGAAATCATCTCCTTCTAAATATTTTCAGCACTCTATTTTATTTTAAAAACTTATTTAAATTTATTTTATTTTTTGAGACAGGGTCTCACTTTGTAGTTCAGGCTGGCCCTGAGCTCACTAGGTAGCCCAGGCAAGCCTCAAACTCTCAGCAATCCTCCTGCCTCTGCCTCCTGAGTGCTGGGATTACAGGCGTGAGCCACCATGCTGGGCACTGTGGTATGTGGTACCGATTGCTGGTGGGCCTAAGTCACCATACCCGGTACTGTTGTACGTGGTTAATGGGGATCGAACCAGGGACCTTGCACTTACTAGATAGGTGCCAGAACCACTGAGCTGAAAATCTCTGGCCCTCAGCACTCTATTTTAATATCTTTTAAAAAACTATATGAAGTTTTTTCCTACAGTTACTTTATATCTGTTTATGTCTCATATTAGACAATGAGCTCCCAGAAAGCTGGATTATGTCTGAAACACAGTGTAGGTTATGTAAGTAGTCATATCAATTGATTTAACAATTTGCAGATAGAATAAGTATTAATAAATATTTGTTGAATACTGACTGAATGAAAGCCCTGGGAGTCAAAGCTCTAGTTGAAATATTTTGTACCTGCCAAAAACTCAATAGCAAAATTCAGGAAGGATTTTTTTTGAGGGTATGTAGTTCACATAGATCACTAATTACTATCATTTCATTCTCTGAACTAGACTAAGAAAAATGTAGCGTTAATTTCACTGTTACGCTTTGGTTTTATGACTTTAAATTACATTTAACAAGTTGTAGTAAGCTGTTACTAAGACTTGCCATTGTGGCAACAGTATTCATGACAATGCAGAGCTTCTTCTTGGAGAAAAGCAACAGGAAACACAGCTGGCCTCAGTGCTAGAAGAACCAGGTACCTTCTGAGAGATGGACCTTTACCTGATGTCACATACAAATTAAAATTTCTAAACTATCATATTTTCCTTTGTTTTGCACAAGAAAAGTGTAGAGCAAATTCTGTGGCTCATGTTGGGCAAATGTACAGAAACCTATCACATGCGTGTGGCCCCTATGTTATTTGTTGTCACCATGTTCATTGTACCTTCTGTGTTTCTTCCTTTATTTGCTCTTATATCTATACTTTTTAAATCCATTTGAATTGTAAATAATATATTTATTAATATATATTTATGTCACTTGAAATTGATTTTGAGGAAATATAAATGAGTAAAATAGTGATATCTTTGTTGTGTTTTCTTTGCTTTTCTTTTAGATATTTTTTATAACCTTTTTCCTTATCATGACCAAGGACTATACCAATATATTTTTCTACATTTTACTGATTTCTCCAGCAGTTATCAGAGAGCAAAATGAAACCAACTACTAAAGAGTTTCCCTGTGACTAAGGTGAACAATTCAATACTTCATTTCTTTCTCTAAAACCTCAGAATATTGATATAATCAAACTAATCAAACTAATCTTATTTCTCAGTACAATTATATGCATTAATATTTCTGATTAGAAGGGAAGCAGTGAAAAGTTCAGATAGCCTGGGCTCTGATTCAGATTATGTGCTCAACCAGTTTGGTGACTGCAGGAAACCACATAGTCTTTCTGGGTCTCACTTTCCTTATAGGTTGTACAATCATAGTGATTCTCTGGAATGGTGGTACACTAAGATGCTGAAATGTTTCCACAGGAAAAAACAAATAGGGCCAAATGAATTTGAATACAATTGGATTAAGATAGTTTTTAATGGAGCTTATAAAAGATTTTAATTGTCACTCTTAGATAAAGGAAGAGAGAGTACAAAGTATTACCTAAATGAACAGAAACAAGTAATGGCTGGTTGCAAAATCTGCTATGTCCTCCCTCACCCTGAGCCCCATCTTCTCACATGTTAACAGCTGGAATAGGTTGAGTATACCTTTCTTTAATTGCTTGGAGCCAGAAGTGTTTCAGATTTTAGATTTTTAAACATTTTTTTTTATTACTGCTGGGTGTGGTGGCTCATGGCTGTAATCCTAGAACTTGTGAGGCAGAGGGAGGATTAACATGAGTTTGAGGCTAACCTGGGCTACATAGTGAATTCAAAGGCAGCTTGAACTATAAAGTGAGACCCTGTCTCAAAAACTAAAAGAAAAAAATATATTACTATCTGGATAATATAGTGGGGTATCTTGAGAACTGGATCTAAGTCTAGACATAAAATTCATTTATCTTTCATATATAACTCTATAATACACAGTTTGAAGGTAATTTTATACAACAGTTTTGGTGTGCCTGCAATGTGAATATGACCCATCATAAAGTCTGATGTGAAAATTTCTTCTTCTGACAACATCCTGGCATTCAGAAAGCCCTAGTATTGTAGTATTTCAGTTTCTAGATTTTCAGATTAGGGACTGTCAAGTGGTACACCGCTATCGTAAGATGTTCAAAAGGTCCTGTATGAGATGACAGGTTTTATCTATATTTGGAAAAGAATGTGAAAATTTTAGTTCAGGGTAAATTGGGAGAACCATCAGAAGAAAGTACATATGGTACCAAGCTGTAAATTTAGAACATGCATTTGTATATTGTTAACATTTTTAAAAGTCAGTATAGTTGAAGATATACTATTAAAAGAGAGTAAGCATGTGTGAATATAAAGTGAATGTGAAGAAATGGGAATCCCAAGTTTCCTATACTAATTTTCTTTTTTTTTTTGAGACAGGATCTTGCTTAGTAGTTCAGGCTGGTCCTGAGCTCACTATGTAGCCCAGGCAAGCCTGGAACTCAGCAATCCTCCTGTCTCTGCCTCCCAAATGCTGGGATTACAGGTGTGAGCCACTATGCTCGGCACTGTGGTATGTGGTACTGATTGTTGGTGGGCATGAGTCACTATGCCCAGTATTGTTGTATGGGGTTAACAGCGATCAAACTCAGGACCTTGCACTTGCTAGGCAGGCCCTGGAATGGCCCCTCTATACTAAATTTTTTGAAAGAAAGCCTAGATACAACCTAAGATAAAAGAGATTAATCCCCCTCTTAAGTTTTGTGAAACTCTACATTTATCACTCCTATAGATACATATGATCATGTATTGCCTTAACTGGAATATAAAAAAGACCATGAGCTCAGTCACAAAGCTGTATGTGAAAATCCTAGTTGTTCTCATTCCTATGTGGTTACTGGATAGGCTTTGGTTTCTCACTTATAAAGAGAAATCCCTAACCCTGTAGTTTGTGTTAATGCTTAATGAGTAGGTATATGAGAGTAGCTAGTGGAGTTCTTTAGCATCTTTTCATTTCTATTCCTTGTTACTGGGGGTTGAACTCAGGACCTTGTGCTTGTGAGGCAGGTGCCAAAGCCAATGAGCTAAATCCCCAGTTAGCAAAGTTCTTGAAACACAGAATTCATTTTCTGACTTCAGAGGATAGAGACTAGGGTTCATCAGGCATAGCATCATGTACATATGTGTCAGGTGTTAACTAAGCATCTGACCATGATTAAACTTTAATTCCTAAATGGCAAAATACCACACATCTTTGAAGCCTTGGTTCAAAGATAACTTTTTTCATATGTTGTCTGATTATCAAAGCTGGAAAAGATTGTTCCTAAGCTCGCAAACTTCTTATTTTGATTTCACTGATCCTATATTGTTTAGCACCTTTTTCCTTGATTTGTTGTTACTTGCAGATGTGAATCTTCATTCCAAGATGCAATCTATTTTTTCAGGCAGAAAACATTTTGTCATGTTTTTCTCCTGAAGTGCTTAGGACAGCTCTTGTTCAAAAAGCAGGGAAACAAATGAAAGAAGTGAATAAATAAAAGAGATGTCATTTGATTAAGAATGATAACTAATGGATTTTCCTGGCTGGATTTAGGCTTTTCCAACACTTGTTGAACATCTTCCTCTTCTTATAAGTGAATTTTGCCATTAATTCCACATCTAGAAAAATGTCCTGAAGGTCCTATCCTATGAAGTCATTTAACACTCTTCTTTTGTTTCCATAACACATGGGGATACAATGATAACAACTTTTACACAGAACACTGTAATTCTGTTTTTGTAAGATTATGAAATCCTAGAAGGGAAGACACATGTCTGTGTCCCTACTCCCTAACAGACTGCCCAATGTTTGCAACATAAGGGAACGTGAGGTTCTCCACATAGATACAGACATAAATTCAGGGAGAAAATATGAGCCAAACATATTTAGGGGCCCAATGCAAGACACTGCTGAAGTAAATTACAATATTTTCTGGTGGGTAAGTCTGGGGAATGGACAAAAAATATAATTTTTATATTTTTGAGATGAGGCAATATCCAGGAAGAATAGGAACTATCTGTTGGGTAACAAAAGGGTAATAGAACTGAAGACATAGAAGATAGATCATGAGTTTACTCCATGGTCAAGTTCCCTAAGAGTTCTGGAATAATTCCTTTGGAACCCAAAAGATGGGGTTTCATACTAAAATGAATCTGGGAAAAGTAGGAAGAAATAAATTGCAAGGAATAGTAACAGCCTCAGAGTCAACTATAGCAAAATACAACTGAGGTTTTGAATAACTTTGCTTAAAACAATGCCCCACCTCACGTTCTTCTTCTTGCTCTTTGCGAATCTGCTCCAAACGAAACTGTTCTGCCATCTCTCTCTCATGAGCTTCCCTCTGTTGATTAAACACGAGAGCAAGCATTTATGAATATTTATTTACCTCAAGAAAGAAAGGTAAAAGAAGGCAGTTATATGCAAAGGGCTTATTCAACATAGTTTAGAGGTACATTGTGGTAATAACAGTGCTGCTTCCTCAAAGAAGAATGGAAATAAAACGACAACGAAGCACAGTTCTCCAATCACGCTGGGCCTCTATTCAAGCACCTTTGATAGTGCTGGCTTGTGTGGCGTTCAAAAGCAGTAAGGACTTATTTTCATCTTGCTTTCTGGCCCTTTTTACAATTTCTCATGTCCCCAAACTCAAGATCTATGTGTAACAACCTCTATCCATCCCCCCTACTTTCTAGACACTAGCCTATATTACTTCCTTTTCCCCACTGAACACTTCTGTGAAACATTCCTCAATGCCTTGCATTTCCTGGTTCTACAAAAATGTTGCAAAATTTACCACTGAAACCTCTGTCCACTAAACTCTCGCAGAACCTGGCCTTCCTTTATGACACTTAGGTTCTTTATGTTATAGCTGTGCTTTTTACTTCATTTAACCTTCCACATTATCATTTTCCTTCAAGGGTACAAACTGTGGCTTACTCATTTCCTGCTCCTTCTTCAACAATTAATATAGTAGATATTCAAGAAGAATTAAACAAAACAATTGTTCTCACTTGTTGAAATTGCCTAAAGAGTTTTAAAAAGCTGCTAGATTCTATCATAAACCAATCAAAACGTAAGTAAAACAGATTCTGGGTTAGATCCATTTTTGTTACTCCTTGTGATTCTAACAGACTTTACTTTGTGAAAATAAACCATGCTTTAAGAATCATGAATAGATCACTTCTTGGCCTTTTGGCCAAGATCAAGTGAAGAACCATGGATAGAAGTTTTCTCTTTTAATTGTGAATCTAGCATTTGCCATGGCAAATCCAGTATTTTTAGGGGTCAAAGTGATAAAATGGCTGGTATCCAGATAATAAGACTAGGATTGAGTTCTAATTCTAGAATTATTTTGACCAAACTTACCTTTGCTCTGTCAGCCTCAAGTGAAAGGCGGTAGGCTTCATCTTGCTCTCTCTTCACATTTTCTCTGGCTTCACGTTCATCCTAATAAAGAGATGGAGAGAGAAAGAGAGAGAGAGAGACAGAGACGCAGAGAGACAGAGAGAGCAAGTTTTTATCATAATTTTAAAAGAAAAAACCATTGATAATTCTCATCTTGCTCTAGTAAGAATTTATTATAACTAAAGTATGTTATAAATAAACAAAAATAACGTGTAACATGATACACAGTGAAAATAAGAATGAATGAATTCTAGTTCTACTACTTACAAACCATGTGACCTCACATAAGCTATTTCACCTTTCTAGATGTTTCCTTAATTGTAAAACAGAAATATTTGTTTTAGAGGATTATTATAATTAATGCCATAGTACAAAAACTATTGAATAAAGTATCTGACAGCCAGTTTATGTACACAATTATTAGTTCCTTTCTCTTTTCCTATTTTTTCAATTAACTAAATTTATTGGTACATTTGAGATATACATAATGATCACATTCATCACAGGGAATTTGTTTCTGTGTGTGATATATCTTAATTTTTCTTTTGTTCCCATTCTTTTATCCTCCCTTCAACCCATCTTCTCCTCCTTATTTACAAAAGCATTTCCACTTTTTCCTTCATTTTCTTCATTTTATCTTCTTTCCTTCCCCCCTTCCCTTAGCCTAGTTGCCTTTCCCATCTGAGCATTTTCTTTCTATTTTATGCAATACCTAATATACTTTTTGGTTCTTATTTACATTTTTGTTTTCTTACACTAGATAATGTGATATTGACATATCTGTTTGATTTACTGCAATTAAGAGTATGATCTCAAGGTGCATCTATTTACCCATATCTTAAGTTTACCTTACTTAATTGAGTAGAACTCCATTGTATTAAAAAATCTCACATCTACTTTATTCATTTTCAGTTGATGGGCGTTTGGGCTGTTTCCAAGATTATTACAGATTGTGCTGCCATAAACATAGCTGTACGTATATCATTATGGTGTGATGTTTTAAACTTTTTTAGAAAGATACCAAAAGGGGGTCAAATAGAACCTTCAGATTTAGTTTTATAAGGAATCTCATTGTTTCCACAGTGGATGCACTAGTCTACACTCCTTAACAACAATGGGAAAGGTTTCCTTTTTCCCCATAGCCTTGCAAAGCATTTGTTACTGAATGACTTCTGTATAATTGCCATCTTTCAGAAGTGTGATGGAACCTGTGTTGTTTTAATTTTTATCTCCTGAATGACCAGTGATGTTGAACATTTCTTCATATATTTATTTGCTGTTTCCACTTCATTTGAGAAATGTGTATTCATTTCAGATGCTCATTTTTGGGTTGTGTCTTTAAATTTAGGGAATATGATTTTTTTGAGTTCTTTATATATTTTAGATGTTACTCCTTTGTTTAACAACTAGCGTAACTTTTTTCCTACTCTGTGGGTTGTCTCCACTCTGTTGATGATTTCTTCTGCTGTGCAAAAAGCTTTCTGATGAGCTAAGATCCCAGTTGCTAATTCTATGTAATATTCTCCATGCAAATAGTTTTGTCCATAAAGTCTGTGCCTATACCTGTCTTCAAGAGTTCCATCTATTCTCTTTCAGCAGATTTAGTGTTTTTGTTTTATTATTTAAGCTTCTGATCCATTTCAATTCTTAGTTTAGCCCATGGGGGGAGATATATTTCTTGGCATGTGGAAAGTCACTTTGTCCAGTACCATTTAACAACAAGGCTCTTCCAGTGAAAGTGTTTGGCTCCTTTGTCAAAGATAAGGTGGGTCAGTATGTTTGGAGTTGTTTCTGTATCTTCTAGTCTGTTCCAATGATCTTGAGGTCTCTTTGGGGTTTTTTGTTTTTGCCAGTGCCAAGTTGTTTTTTATCATAGTAGCTTTGCAGTGTAATTTCAGGTCAGGGATTGTGATTTCCCCTGCCTTGCCTTTGTTGTCCAGAATTGTTTTTGCTCTTCTAGGTCTCTTCCAGTTCCAAATGAATTCTAGGACTGTTTTCTCTAGTGCTGTGAGGTATATTATTGGTATTTTGATTGGGATTGTATCAAATCTATGTAACAATTTTGGGAATATGGCCATCTTCACTATTTTCATTCTTTCTACCCAAGACAAAGGCATATTTTCCCATTTTCTGATGTTCTCTTTGATCTCCTTTTTCAGAGTGCTATCATTTTCAACATAAAGATCTTTTATTCCTTTTTTTAAAACATAGATTCCTATATATTTATATTTTCGGATGCTATTATGAAAGGTATACTTTCTTTGATTTCTACCTCAGTGAACTTGTTGTTTGTGTAAGGGAATGCTATGATTTTTGAGTGCTGTTTACATATCCAGCTAAACAACTAAATTTGGTTTTTAAATCTAGAAGTCTTTTGGTGAAGTTTTTGGGGTCTTCTGTGTAGAAGATCATAACTGCAAATAATGATATTTAATTTCTTCCTTTCCTATGTTTCTTCCTTTCTCTTGTCTAACTTCTCTGGGTAATATTTCTAGCACTATTTTGAATAGAACTAGTTACAGTGGACATCTTTATCTTATTTCTTATTTTAGAGTGAATGTTTCAGTTTTTGACCATTTAGTATGATGTTGGCTGTTGGTTTAATCATATATGGCTTTTATCAGATTGTATAAAGAACATTTATTCTAATTTTCTGTAGGTTTTTTTTTTTTAACATGAATGGGAAAGCAATTAAACCGAGTGTGGAGACAGAGAACCAACAACAGGAAATAATATGACAAGGATAAACAAAAACATACCAGTTATAACCATCAATACAAATGGTCTCAATTCACCAATCAAAAGAAATAGACTAGAAGAATGGATCAAGAAACAAGATCCAATATTTTACTGCATACAAGAAACACATTTAACTCAAAAAGAAATTCACAGACTCGCCAGGCGTGGTGGCTCACGCCTGTAATCCCAGCACTCGGGAGGCAGAGAAAGGAGGATTGCTGAGTTCAAGGCTTGCCTGGGCTACACAGTGAGCTCAGGGCCAGCCTGAACTACAAAGTGAGACCCTGTCTCAAAAAACAAAAACAAAAACAAGAAATTCACAGACTGAAAGTCAAGGATGGAAGACAATACTTCATGGGACAAAAACCTTGAAAAAAGCAAGGGTAACTATTTTATTTTCAGACAAAGACGTTCAAACCAAGACTGATCAAGAGATAGAGTCACTAGTTGTTAAGGGAAAGCTCTAAGAGGAAGAGATAACAATCATAAATATATCTGCACTACATAGTGATTGATCCAACTATATAAAACAAATATTAACTCATGTGATCCTCCTGCCTCAGTCTCCTGAGTGCTGGTACAACAGGTGTGCACCATTATACCTGGCCAGTTAGTACACATTTTAAGGACACAAAAACATTTTCCTTTAAATGTGTTTTCATTCATTCCAACTGGCTTTTACTTCACTCTACAATGACTAGCTAAAAATAACTTGATAATGCATATTGTATATGTTTTTTATATTTGCATTTGCCTAATTCATTACTCTGTAAACTTTCTCCTCCCCAAACACAAGCTTATATGTAGCATGACCACTTAAGAATTCATTTAACCACAGCTGAACTACATCTGACATATGACTTCTTTAACAGGAGAGGCAATGGGAAAGATGGGCAGATTTTGTTCACATCCTAACTCTGCAAGTAGCAAGGTTCATGTTCTTGGGTAAAGAATTTTGCTCCTTTATGTCTGTATGGATAAATTTATCTTTCACACTTTCTCTATATTGAGAATATAATCAACAACATGAGAGTAGTATTACCCTTTTGTATTTGAAATGGGGAAATACTTAAGATGTTTAAACTGTAATTTGATCTAACTTTCCTTACCTCACCCCTTTTACAACAGCTGAATTTTCTCAGAATGTTTTGTGCTTTCTCTTTTATAGGATTTATCACAATTCCAATTTCTTTAATGTGATATTCATCCATGATACTACAAGTTCCACAAATAGAGAACTCATTTATATTATGTATCTCTGTATTCAACACAGTATTAGCTTTTGAGGAAGTATTTATCATATAGGGAATCAATTTCTGTCTGTCTGTCTGTCTCTATTTATCTTTTTGGTGTTGAAATTGAACCCCAAAATTTGCACACATTAAGCATGTGCTCTACTAATGACCACATCCCAAACCCCAAGCATATGCTGGATAAATGTATCATCTTTCCAGTCATAAAATGCTTATTGTTTGCACATAAAAATTACAGGAGAAAAAGCTACAGCTGATCCACAAAGCAGCCACATCTGAGTCAATGCAAGCGACTGGCTGACAGGGATGACCTGTTTTGACACTGTACATATGACAAAGGGTAAAGCTATCACAGATGGAAGCCATTTAACAAATACAGTTTACAATATAAGCATCCTAGGTAAACAGCTTTGTTTTTGAACAGATTGTTGCAATATGAAAGGTCATTCAATACAAGATCTCTCTCCCAGAATGTGGCACCTGTTGTGAGAGGCCTTTCTGAACCAAGGAACTACCTTCTTGCTTGGGCTTGCTTTCTCCTGTCTTTTCCACTTCTCTCTCACAAATATTCATTAAGCATCAACTTTATACTACATGCTACATTAGCAATGGATACAGAGAAAAGCCACTGTTTAACAGGTGAAGACACAGATGATCCTGCTTGGACCAGTTTCATTATTATGTCATATAAAGGAGGCTGGAGGATTAGCTCAGTGGTTGCAGCGCCTGCCTCATTATTATGTCATATAGTTAGTCCACTGATCTATTGCTAAGTGTTCAAGGTTTGATGTTAGTTTCCTCTTGTTCCATAAACAATGTCACTATGTGTAACTAGAAGATTTTCTATATTATTAGCTCTCTTACTCTAAATCCTACCTACATTTGATATACTTTTAGAAATACAGGAAAATCAACACATTTAAAGAAGTCATTCAGAGATGAAGAAACAGAAATTATATGAAGGTTATTTATTAGTGTAAGAACACTGAAGAAAATCAGTGGCAGAGCTTAGACTTGAATCCAGGTCTGAAAGGTTTCCCTTATTTTCCTTGCTATACCTCTTAATTGTCCTGGCAGACAGGCTAGCTCAAGCTTGCAGCTCAGGATGAGATTTCCTAAATTTATCATGGTCATAGCATCTTATAAATTGGGAAATGGTCCTTCTATCTAACACTAAATGGATATGAATCAACCTGAAATTACCTTCTTGTAAATGCTTAGAGACAGTATTACTGAGCATGCCAAGTGGGTGGTGAGTTAGGTATATTCTTAAGTACTACTAATAAAAAGGAAACTGAAAACCAGATCTATAAATTATCAGGTAATACAGAATATCAAAACATAGGCCAACCCTCTTGGTAACTGACAGGCCCAAATGAGAGACCAGAAGAGATTGGGCACATTCAGAATTGCATGGACATAGACTTAAATGAGAGACCAGAGACCTTGCTCTATTTGTGTGTGTGAGTGTGTGTGTTTGTGTGTGTGTGTACGTATGGTTCTGGGGATCAAATCTGGGTTCTTACTCATGCTATTCAATTGCTCTATCACTAAATGATGCCCTTAGCTCCTTAGGGACCTCATTTCAAATGAATGGGAGGGAGTTTCAAGTTATTTGTCATAATTTTCTTTTCTTTTTTTGAGACAGAGTGTCACTATATAGTCTAGGTTAGCCTTGAACTCACAACAATCCACCTGCCTCAGCCTCCTGAATGTGACACCATGCCCAGTGATCTCTGGGGTAATTTTACAGTCTAATGTGCAGGCTAATCTATCACTGGGTTGGGAGTAGGGCATGGGCAAGGAGGGAAAAAGGAGGACACAGTACTCGACAGTTTTACAAATTTGATAAAACCATAAAGTCATAGATTTAAGAACCTAAAATATATTAACCAAAAGAAACAAAACCAAGGCACATCATACTATTAAAATTTAGTAACAAAAATAAAAATATTAAAAGCTATCAGAGAAAAACACAATATGTACAGGGGAATAAAACAGGCATGAGAGCAAATTTCTTTTTTTTAAAATTGAATTCTTTATTGGTACAATTTATATACATCTCAAAATCACATATAACATTGGGAAATTTGTACCAGTATATGCCACAAGTTAATTCTCATTTTTACCCATATCCCTACCCACTCCCCCCTCCTCCCCCCTTTACACATGCTCTTTTATTTTCTTTCTGTACCATATTTATTCCTTCCCCTCATCACATTCCCACACCAAGTTTCCTATAGAAATATTCCACTCTATAAAAGCTGTCCTACTTTCTAGAACTCATTTGCATCTACAGGTGTTCATGCCAAAGAGAAGATCACAGATATTGTCTATCTGTGATGTATTGATTTCACTTATTAGTATATCCTCCAGGTGTCTCCATTTGCACCTAAATGGATCGATCTTGTCAATCTTTATGGCAGAGTAATACTCCATTTTGTAAAAAAAACCACATCTTCTTTATCCACTCTCCAGTTGATGGACATTTGGGTTGTTTCCAAGATTGAGCTATCACGAACTGAGCGGCTATGAACAAGGGTGTACATCTGTCTTTCCAATGTGAGTTTTTAAATTCTTTTGGGTATATTCCTAGCAGGGGTATAGCAGGGTCAAATGGGACCCCTAGTCCTAGTTTTCTGAGAAATCTCCACACAGATCTCCACAATGGTTGCACAAGTCTGCAATCCCACCAACAGTGGAGAAGGGTTCCTTTCTCCCCACAGC
>PVIC010013483.1:0-38019 GCA_004025085.1 Thryonomys swinderianus
CTGACCAGATTTCTGTTAAGATCCTAGAGCTCTAGAGAGAAATCTGGCCTGAAAGCTAAAAAGTGGGGAGTCAGCTGTTATGGTAGGATATGTGAGTAATCCCAGCACACTGGAGGCTGAGCCAGGAGGATTGCAAATTTGAAGGCAGCCAAGGCAGTGGAGCACAACTGGTTCTCACAAAGCAAAAACGAGAGGGGGGTAGTGAAGGAGACTGCACTGGAATGAGATTAAAACCATGAAAGCAGATGTGTCGCTCAGGGAAAGACTTGGGAGAAGGGAAGGGTGAAAGGTCTGAAAATTCTCAGCCTGGTCCCAAAGGAGACTGAGAGTTTGGGAGCAGGGAAATAGGCAAGACCGGGACAGGGTTGGTATTTCAAGGAAGAATTTTGGTCTTGTTTTGGTTTTTCAAGATGATAAATAAAACTCAGGAAAGATCTTGTCTTTTGAACTTATAAGAAAACATCTGTGTGTGTGTGTGTGTGTGTGTATATATATATATATATATATATATATGTATGTATGTATGTAAATTGATTTTATATATGTAAATTGATTTTTAAAATGCTTTAATTTGAATAAGGAGACATGTCCCCAGGCCCAACCCCCCTCCATGGGCCTGTGTCAGCAGCATGATATTATATTTCCTAGTGGGTCCCAGTGGGTCCAGGATGCCACTGTAGACAGAGGAGACATGCAAACCCTGCAGTAGGTAGTCAGGGTTTGCCTGAGGGAACATACGCTCTTCCAAAGCTCAGGAGAGCAGTCATGTTGAGAACAGGTGCTTGCTCTGAAAGGCAAGTCAAAGATGTCCTTGTGCCTGGTTGGCTGAAGCACTTGCTCTTTTTTTATTGGCACATTTTAGGTAGGACTTAGGATCACATTCATGACTGATAATTTGTACCTGTATGTGATATATCTTGATTCTCATTTTTTCCCATTCCCCAGACCTCCCTTCAATCCTTCCCTTCTATGTATCTTAGCCTTATTTCCATTTTTTCCTTCTTACCTGCAATTTTTTGAAACAGGAAAAAATGTTCAAAAGACAACTTGCTCTTTGAGACCTTGAGAATATTATATCAAAACCATAGTGCTTTTATTCTGCCTTTAAAGTAATTAGAAGCAACCTTAACAAACACTGTGTTTTACAAGGAGGTGGGGGAAGCTGAGGGTGGGCACGTAGCTGGGGGGAGCCGGGGACGGGCAGGCGGATGAGCACCTGCTTCTGTGACAAGTGCTGTTTTAGCTTAGACAGCCTGAAGCCTGATGGTTCCCCGATGCCAGACACCCCCCCCCCCGCCCCGTTTCTGCCAAGAAACTTACTGGCTTTGATTCTGTTTTTCTTGTCCTTACCCTGTTTAGTTTGACTGATGCTAAGTTAAGATTTAGCTTAATGTTGCCAGTAGAGTTCTGCTGAGCACATGGAAACCTGTGCCTGGGTCATTTTATCAACTAGTACCACTCTGTGCCAGCTTTGCATTTCCATGAAGACTCACCATAGCGTAATGAGCAAAATATTTAAGTGGTGCTGTTTTGGCAGGTTTAGGGGAAGGCAGGATAATTTCTGTTTTGACTGTGCTCATGAACACGTTAATCAGATATTGCTGTATTTTCAGATGAGATAGACCCTGACTCAAAGAAGTGGGAATTTTCTCTGGAAGAAAAAGAAGTGGAGTTTTAAAAGTAGTTTTCAGAATTTCTACTTGCCAGGGAAGGACACGTGCTCTCAATCTGTAACATATATGGACCATAAGAAGGAAGACCCCCAAAGTTGAAGGAAATGGTAAATACAGATCCCATGGACTCAGACTTTACCGGAGAAACATAGTTTGGGATAACTGAAAACAACATTCGGGGCCCAGTTCCAAAGGATGAAGAGGCTCCTGGTCAGCTAGATGACTCTTCTGTTAGAGGTGTATATGGCGAGCACGTCTGTCCTGAACCTTCTCATTTAAGGATCCCCCAGTGTGGCATGATGAGCCAGGGCCCATTGATTCTCTGGCTCATAGACCACCTGTAACAAGCCAGCTCTGTGCTAGGTGATGGAGGTTTGGCCAGAGAGGCTGGATTTTTGTCCATCAAAGGAGTGCAGAGGTCTGAGAGAAGGGATGCCTATTTTGAACCACCTGACCTTATCCTCAGCTGTTCTCCCCATCTTCTTTGCTTCCCATGGACAGGACAGGCCTTTGTGTTATTCTGCCAGTTGGAAAAGTAATTCTGCTCCGCTTGACCTCTGACCTTAACATGTTTTGCCAGGCTCTTCTTTTTCCTGACTTAGTGATTATAGGTGATACTTGCTAGACGAGCCTGGGCTCAAGCCTTGCTTCCTGTGTGTACCACTTCCTATGTGCTGTCCTGACCTTGGACCTAGACCCAGGAAAGGTCGGGTCACACAACCAAGGACTGTATCAGAGTATCAAGGACTGTTGCTCTGGGCTGCAGAGAAAAACAGAGGATAGAGTGAGCAGAGAATTGTGAAAAATGCTAAGGATAACAAAAAGGGCTTTCAGAAGTTGTATTTGGAACAGTAAGACCAAAGAGAGGGGAATGTGAGAGAAATCAAACTGCTGGGCTTCTGTTCGGCTTGTGTTCTTTTCTGTCCAGGAAATGACTTTTCTGCTTGGAAAGGGTAGGACAGATAAGGAGGAAGAATTGCCAGCCTGGAGGAAATGAAGCCATGACAAGAAGCTCTAATGCAGATGAGTAAAACAAGTACCAAAGCCCAGGAAGACTGAATGAACGTGAGGCTGGGACTGTTGGACCAGCACTGTCATCTTGGGAAACCTGGTAGCACAGAGCGACATGAAAGAGGCACATATTTTAACTTTTTGAAAAGGAGGTAGAGAGATGAAATCTGCAAGGTGGAAGTTTGATACCAATTCCAGAAATACACTAGGAGAGATTATTAGGACAGTGATTTTTGGAGTACTTGGGAGAGGAAGTAGCCACATTAATAGCTAGCATGGTTTTGCCAAAAGCAACTCATATCAGATTCACATCGGGGTTACTTAGTTGAGAAGAGCACGTACTATATGCAAATGTCGGTCATTGGCAATATTTTTGAGGGCTGAGAGACTCAGACTCAGTGACAGCATGTGAAGTGTACTAGCCTCATTCTAGTCAATCTTTACAAATCATTCAGGCAGTAAGATTGGCCTGGAGAGCACCTGGATGGCTCACATGAGTCTTGAAGGAAGAGCCAATATGCCAAAATAGTATATATGAAGTACAAAGAAGGATCTTGGTGTTTGGAAACAACACACTGAATTTGTTTTTATTATTATTTTAAAATTTAGCCCTTCCTTGGGCCAGGGATTTAGCTCACCAGTTCTAGCATCTGCCTAACAAGTGCAAGGTCCCAAATTCTATCCAATTATGTGGTACCATCCATTGTGGTACCATCCATTATGGTACCACATACCATAATGCCTGATGTGGTGGCTCAGGCCTGTAATTCCAGCACTCAGGAGGCAGAGGCAGGAGGCTTGCCATGAGTTCGAGGCTAGCCTGGGCTACATAGGGAATTCAGGGCCAGCCTAAACCACAAAGTGAGACCCTGTCTCAAAAATATTTTTTTTAGCTCTTCCCTATTTAGGATTTTATTTATTTTTTGTAGTGCTAGGGATAGAACCTGGGGCCTCCTCCATTCTAGGTGAGTCCTCCACCACTGAGCTGTCCCTCCAGCCTAGTGCACAAAAATCTCATTTGGCCAAATTTGCCAGAATGAGAAGACTTGCACTGAAGTCTAAAACCATTCATTAAAAAGTGAAGATTATGGGCCAGAGATTTAGCTTAGTGGTTCTGGTGCCTGCTTAGCAAGCACAAGTCCCTGGTTCAATCCCTGGTAACCACATACAACAATACCAGGTGTGGTGACTCACACCCACCAGCAATCAGTACCACATACAGAGCCAGGCATAATCCCAGCACTGGGGAGGCAGAGGCAGGAGGATTGCTGTGAGTTTGAGGCTTTCCTGGGCTACATAGTGAGCTCAGGGCCAGCCTGAACCACGAAGAACTTGTTCTTAAGTGTAACCTGTTCATCTGATCATATACAAGCTGACATTTTCACCAAAATGTCATTACTCCACTGATGAGGCCAGCTCTTTTTTAAGCATCTATTTCTTCTCATTTCTGTAATAAACAGATGGAAATGGCCCTGTTGTAAGCTTATGGGAGCCTGCTTAACTCCCTCCCTGGCATTTCAAACATGCCCAGGGAGATTGATTTTCAGCATGAGTAGCCAGCCTGTCAGTATCAATTTGAAAGTATCCTTGCGGGCTGAGGAGCCAGGCACTGCCCAGTCAGTGGTGATGCTGTGTTGCTGAGGGAGTTCTGTCTGAGGCTGTCTGTTCTGGTGTTTTGTCTCCAGAGGTCTTACATGTTGAAAATTTGGGCTTTTGCAAGGTGTGTTTTGTGACCCATGAAAGCTCTAACTCCACCAGTGGATTCATTCATTGATGAGCTCATTTACTGATGGTGATGGGAGGTAGAGGAAACTTAGGAAATAGACCAAGTTGAAGGGAGTGGGTTACAGGTGTGACCTTGGGGATTGTTTTTAGTCCCTGACCCCTTCCTGTCTGGATCATTCTCTGCTCCCTGGCTGCCATGAAGAGAGCACCTCTGCTTTACCACACCCTCCCACCATGACGGTTTTCCCACAGCAAAAGAATCTGCCCACCTTGCACTTGAAACCTTCTCAAAGTTGTTTTTCTTAAGTATGTGATGACACCAAAGTGACACAATCCTGAGTAACACACCAACACAGTTCTGTCCTTGGCTGGAGATATGATCTCCATGATGGAAAAGCCCATCAGCCCCACAGTGACATTTCTATTTCCCTCTCTGTCTCCAGCATTATTCTTCCCTGCACAGTGTGGTGGGCGAGACAAGTTGGGGTCTAGGTCTTCTGTACAGTGAAGGATAAACACATACATAAGGACAAACACATCATGTATGCACACACGTGTTATACACTCATTCTGTCAAACCCACATTGAGCAGCTGTCCTCTGGAGATTCGAAGGTGAATAAAATATGGACATTGTTCCTTCTCCTTAGAGGCCATTAAGGAAGGTAGGTAGAAAACACACTCCATTAAATTATGATTATTTACTTTCCTGAAGTCTTAGTCATTCATGGGAAAGGAGTGCTGAGAGGAGATGTTATAAATTCCAAGTTGGTGGGAGGATTGGGAAGAAGTGGAGGCAAATGGTAAGATGATGGAGATGCCAGGTGTGTTGATACCAGGAATTCCAAGTAGTTTGGATTTGTTGGAGAGTTAGGAGGTGAGGCTGCTGAGATGAATAAGATCCTAGAACCGTGGATATCATCTAATAAAATGTAAAAGGAGAGAGCTGAGAGTAGTGGCACATGCCTGAAGTCCCAGCACCTCAGGATGCTGAGGAAGGAGGATTGCCATGGGTCCAAGGCCACATACCAATACTCTGACTCCAAAAACCAAATGATAGATAGATAGATAGATAGATAGATAGATAGATAGATAGATAGATAGATAGATAGATAGATAGATGGATGGATGGATGGGAAGGTGTGTGAATGCTAGGCTTCCTGGCACATTAATCTCATCAAGATGCAAAAATCTTAGTTGACTTAAAACCTGTTGCTCTCTCTTCCTTCCCTCTGTTCTTTGTCCTTTTTACCTCCAAGCAAGATTTTGAGATGTTGACCAGCTTAGTACTGGAGAACACGGGGTGAAGGCTCGGCTTCTGAGCCTGCATCCACATGCAAGTGTACCAGAGGCTCCAGGACCCCAACCCCCCCTGCTGTTGTTCACCTTTCTTGATTGTGTGACATGTCCTGGTGTGTTGATTAGTTAAAAGTGGACCTTAAGGCCAAAGTGTGCTTCCCTGGCCCCTGATTTTCAGATGAGCAGACTCAGCCTAGTGGTCACACTCAGTTTAAATCTTGTGTTGCATTTTGATGAAGGGTTCTAGGAATGAGTTAACAGTGATGACTAAATATCCACAAAACAAGAACTCCTTCCCAAACTTAGAAGCCTTCTAGTTCCTAACTTCAAGTGGTTTTAATTCTAAGATTTTTGCATAGTGCTTCATATTCATGAACCATGCCTACTTCTTTACAATCATGTGTAGCTTCTTTGTGTGTTCGCTCACCATTCAGGAATAATAAAAGTTTTGATTTTTCTTTGCTTGTGCTAAATACTGTTTCTTTTGCTTATTTAACTGTAGTCACTAAAACCTGCAGGTCAGTGGTAAACAGAAACAGTATTTCTTATTTATGAGTGACTGAGGGGTTTTATTTTTTTATTTTTATTTTTATTTTTTTGCTTTTTGAGACAGGGTCTCGCTTTTGTAGTTCAGGCTGGCCCTGAGCTCTCTATGGTGCCCAGGCAAGCCGCCGCGAACTCAGCAATCCTCCTGTCTCTGCCTCCTGAGTGCTGGGATTACAGGCGTGAGCCACCACGTCCGGCATTGTGGTATGCGGCGTTGATTGTTGGTGGGCGTGTCTCCACGCCTAGCATTATATGTGGTTACCGGGGATCAAACTCAGGACCTTGTGCTTGTGAGGCAGGCGCCGGAACCACTGAGCTAACCCTCCGGCCCCTACTGAGGGGTTTTATTAATGCATTTGTTATTTCACCGTTTAGAATGATGCTTGCTGAGGTTTTTTTCAGGTTGAAGATATCCTCTTATATTTTTGGTATAAACTTTTTACCTCAGAGATGATAAAAAGATGACTTTTTAAAATGATCTTTCCCTCATTAGTTAGATTTCCAAAATTATGTTTTTTTAAAAAATCTGTAAATGTGATTAATTGTTTTAATACATGCTGTTATGTTAAAATGGCTCTTTTCTTAGAGTAAACCTAAGAGTGATGAATTTTTATACATTCTTAGATTTGTTTGTCAATATTTTATTTAAGACTTTTATGTGTTTACTCACCTGTGAGATAAGCTTGTTCTTTTCCCTTTCTGCTATTGACTTTGTCAGCTTTCAGTACCAAAGTCATAATGTCTTATTTTTCAAGTCTTTTGAATAGTTTATATAATTTTCAAGTAATAAATCACTCCACGACAGAACTTGCTAGACAGTAAGAGCCATTTGAACCTGATGTGTTCTTTATGGGAAGCTACTGAACCATTAATTCCATTCTTTAATGGTTATAGGACTATTTTGATTTTTCTCTTTCTTCTCAAAGATTGTTTTAGTATTTTTCTATGAATTTATTCATTTTTATAGGCTTCCAAATTTATTAACATAAAATATCCATAGTATATTCATTCATTCATTCATTTAATTTAGGGGGCTCGGACTCGGGGCCTCGAGCATGCTGGGGAGGTGCTATATCACTGAGCTATGCCACTAACCCCTAATATTCTCTCACTGTATCTCTCTCTGGGATTATGCCCCTTTTTCAATTCCACTGTGTTTGTGCCTTCTCCTACACTCTCAGATTGTTTTATATTTGATTCCTGCTCAATCTTTATTTTCTTTATTTATTCTGTTGTCTTAAACTGGACTCTACAATCAAGCATTTAGCCAGGCGTGTTGGCACAGGCTTGTAATCCCTCTGCGACTTCAAGGCCAGCCTAGACAACAAAGTGAGTTCCAGGCCAACCTGAACCCTGTCTCAAAAAAACAAAACAACAAGAAATCTAAAACCAAGCATTTAAGGCTATATATTTCTTTCAAAATACCACTTTAACTGGGTCCTGCTTATACTACCTCCTATATTCAGAAAATCTGTTTTTTGACTGTGAGTTTTACCTAGTTACAACGATTGTGTTTAGTAATGTATTTGGGTTTATACCTGCTTCTTATTCTATAATTCTATATTATATGTGCATATTTTTAAAATTATGGGTTTTTAATGACTGCCTTATTTTGAATTATGCTTTAAAAATATTCTACTATTCATTTAGTGGTTACTTTTGAAATACCTTCATTTTACTTCTTAAAACACAGAGTAAACAACTCTTATATTAGTCAGCTTTGCATCATTGTGTCAAAATACCTGGGAAACACAGCTTGAAAGGATGAAAGATTTCTTCTGGCTTCGGGTTTTAGTCAGTGGTCACTTGACCATGTCATCCCTGGGAGACCATCATGGTGGCATCGTGTGGCAGAGTAGACGGGAGAAAGAGGGGAGGGGAGAGAGCACGAGCTGCCCCTCCAGCTAGCCCCACTTCCTAATGTCGCTTCCTAATAATACCATCAATAGGTTAATCCATTTCTGAGGTGAGAAACCCATGATCCATTCGGCCCTTAGCCTGAACATTTCTGCACTGGGGACCAAGCCTTCCACATGTGAGCATTTCAGAGCATGCTAGACCTAAACCATAGCAGTACCTTCTTTCTGAGCATCAGAAGGGCCTTAGAACACCTACTGCTTTCGTTTCCTCTTTTTAACCCATTATTGCCCTATATTTTATGTTATTTTTCTAATAAATTTTTTGTGTCAAAATACACATGATAAAAAATCAGTATGTTATTTATAGCATCTTAGCCATTTTAGCTGAATATTAAATTTATTTTTAACTGATACATAGAAAACTAAGGATTATACATTAATGAGATAACATGATGCTCTGATACATGTACACATTGTGTGATGTCTAAATCAAGATAAACATACCTAACTGCTTGTTTATTATTTTTTCATAGTGAAAACATTCAGAATCTTTTTGGTAGCTTTCTGAAGTATGTGGTACATTATTGTTATGTTTAATCACTTTCCTGTGCAATAATAAAGCTGAACTTCTAGCTTCTCCCCTCCCCCTCTGGCGTCTTACAGACAGATACCATTCTACTTTCAGCTTCTGTGAAATCAACTTTTTACATTTCACATGTGAGTGAGATCCCAGTGCCTTTCTGTGCCTGGTTTATTTCATCTTAGCCATCTTTATGTACACTGCTCAGGAGTGTTAATAATTACACTCATATTGCTGTGCAACAAATCTCTAGAACTCTTTTCACCTTCAAAGTTGACACTCTGTACCTTTAAAAACTCTTCATTCTTCTCTACCCAGCAGGATGGTAACACCATTCTACCTGCTGTCTCTATGGATTTAGCTTCTCTGGACTTCATGTAAGTGGAATCATACCCTAGGTACCCAGTTATGACTGGTTTATCTCACTTAATGTAATGTCCTTAAGGTCAAACTGTGTTGTGGCATGCATGTCCTAATTTTCTTCCTTTTTTTTTTTTTTTTTTTGAGACAGGGTCTCGCTTTGTAGTTCAGGCTGGCCTTAAACTCACCAGGTAACCAGGCAAGCTTCAAACTCAGCAATCCTGCCTTTGCCTCCCAAATGCTGGGATTATAGGTATGAGCCACCATGCCCTGCATTGTGGTATGTGGTATTAATTGCTGGTGGGTGTGAGTCACCACGCCAGTATTATTGTGTGTGGTTATCAGGAATCGAACCAGGGACTTTGTGCTTGCTAGGCAGGTGCTAGAACCACTGAGCTAGATCTCTGGCCCAATTTTCTTTCTTTTTAAAACTGTTATTCCTCATATGAGCCATTCATCCATTGATGGATAATTTGGTTGAGTCTACCTTTCAGCTTTTGTGAATAATGCATCTATGAACATAAATACACAAATCAGTATCTATCTAACTTTCTTTGGGTCTGAATCTCTGTTTGTCTCCCTCCACCCTTTCCCTCTTTACCCCCCTCTATCTCATACTGCATACTCCCAGTGCTTTTACTGTTTGTTTTTGAAACAAGGTCTCTGCCTGGGCTGGCCTGGCCTCAAACTTACAATCCTCCTACTGTAGCCTCTTGAGGGGCTGACTTGATAGGCATACATGGCTATGACTAGCACAAATATCTGAGACCCTGCTTTCAGTTCTTTTAGGCATGTAAATATTTTATAGTGGAGTTGCTGGTTCATGTAGTGATTCTATCTCACTTACTTATTTAGGGTACAAGGTCTTGCTATGGTTACTCAGGTTGTCCTCAAAGTTAGGTTGAAGCTGTTCTCCTACCTCAGCTTGCCAGTGAGCTGGGATATAGGCATGTGCCTGGCACCTGGAGTATTTCGTGGTTTTTAGGAACACCTGTACTGCTTTTCATAGCATGTACACCATTTTACATTCCTACCACCCCTGCACAGGGTGGTCTAGGTGTTCCACATCCTCACCAACTGTTTTTGTTTTTTGTTTTGATGGTAGCCATTCTAACAGGTACAAGGAAGTAGTTTCTGTCTTTTTTTTTAATTTGTAAATTAGACATGCATTTTGCTTTATAACATGAGAGCTAGTCTGGAGTTACCTACATGTTTACCAGTTTTTGTTTGTTTGGTTTGTTGCTTCTGGCCATCATTCACTAGATTTTAGGCTTTTTTTTTCCCCTGGCTTCCTCTTTTTCCTGAAGGGTTTTATTTTTATTTGTCTAAAATTGTCTTTATCCATTTGATAGTTTTACTGGGCAAAAAAATCTTGAAGATTTCACTTTTCACCTTTGGGTGTTGAAAATATCAGTCTAATTGTCATCATTTAACAATTTTTTGCCATTTGACTAGCAAGACCTCTTAGTCTTTGGTGGTCTGTAGTTTCATTACATTGTGTTTAGATGAGGGTTTATTTTTTGTTTATTCTATTTTGAATATTCTATTTTGAATTCTATTCAGTGGGAAGCCTGAATCCAAAACTGTTAATTTTTGGATTACCTTTCATTAATTTTGAAGATTCCCCATCATTATTTTTCTTTTTTTTTCAGTTTATTTTTATCTTTATTGGTACAATGTATATACACATCATGATCACATTCAATACTGGGAATTTGTACCAGTATATGACACGATTTAAATCTCATTTTTTCCCATTCACCTACCTACCCTGCAACCCCCCACCCACTAAATATATAAGCTTTGTTTCCTTTTTTTTAATTACCATCACACTTTTTCTTTACCCCTCATTACTCATCCCTCCACCACATTTCCTTTTGAATATTTTGTATTTCACTTTGACTATTGTTTTTCCCTTTTGTCTCAGTTGTCTCCATTTAGTGCTCTGGTTAATTGTACATACATCTTTCTCTATTTAAGTGTTTCATATCTTCCAGTGTCTTCTATCTTTTTGTTTTTGTTTTAATTTATAAATATTTTCTGTGACTGTGTCTAATCTGTTATTCTAGCCCTTGAATCTTAATTTATTTTTAGAAATTATAGAATGTTATTTTTGTATCTACATACTCATTTTTAGGTCATTTTGATTTCACCTTTTTAAAAATTGTAACATCTCTGGGAGGTTGAGACAGGAGAAATGTGGCCTGGGCATCTTAGTGACTTAGCACTCAAAATAAAAAATTTTTGAAGCCGGGTGTGGTGGCTCACGCCTGTAATCCCAGCACTTGGGAGGCAGAGACAGGAGGATTGCTGAGTTCGAGGCTTGCTTGGACTACATAGTGAGCTCAGAGCCAGCCTGAACTACAATGTGAGACCCTGTCTCAAAAAAAGAAAAAAAAAATTTTTTTTTGAAAGGGCAGCTGGTGTTGTTGCTCAGTACAAAGGCCCTGGACTCTCAATCCTCAGTACTGAATGAAGAATTGAATCATGCACTGTTATTTTTATAGCCTAAGCCTGGTATTCCAATATTTGAAGTCCTTAGAAAACCTCTATTGCTATTTCTCCTAACTTTTGCTCACTGGGGCTTATTTCCCAGTTTATGTGGTTATTTCTGACAGGAAATTTATAGCTATCCGGAGAAGCATTCTATTGAGAAAAATTTCCTCCAGTGAGCTCAGGGCCAGCCTGAACTACAAAGTGAGACCCTGTCTTAAAAAAAAAAAAAAAATTCCACCAGTAATGGGCACCACCAACACAGATACTTTTATTTCTCCATTTTGCATTTCTCTGTCAGCAGACAATGGTCGTTTGCATACCAGTCAATATGAAGGTGACCTGTGGTGACAAGTTAATAGATGAGACTGTTACCTGCTGCCATTATTTTTTTTGTCATAAGCATTTGTGGCAAAAACAGACGGTTTCACTTTTAGTCCCCTTTGCTAGAGTGTTTGTTTTGTTTCCAGAACATCCTGTCTCCTTCAGGTGGGATGGCCCTGTTCTGCGGTTACACAGTACAGGCGAGCTTTCCCTTAGATGGACCCTTCCCGCTCCCTCTGCCTTTCTGCTGATGTTGACGCTTTGTACTCTGCAGATGTTTTCTGACTCATATCTATTTTGTATATTATGTATTTGTGTTTCTTAAGAATTTCCATTTCTAGTAACTTTAACAATGGACTTGATCTGATTGAAGACTGTATTGCAGTAAGATGCATTGTCATGAGACCAGGTCCTCACAGTCCTCTCCCTTTCTTCATAGACCACACTCCTTTTCTTTGCCACTTTCCAAAGCCATGCTGGAGTTCCTCTTGTGAGAGTGTCTTCCGCTGCGCTTCTCACTACTCTGTGGCCTCCTCACCTTGTGCTTCGGGTAGTTGCTCTTCTGCTGATTCAGGTGATGCTTTACTGGGCATTTGCGGTACACCAAGTGCCAAGGTGAACAAAACAGACAAAATCTCACCCTGGGAAGGTTGTACTCCAGTACACTTACCATCTACTATATCAGATAATGTGGAAAACAAAAAACCCAGAGAAAGGGAGAGGGGACAGTGGTGGCAGTGTTAACTTACCAAGGGTGGCTGAGGAAGGTTCTGAAGAGATCTGAGTGGAGATTGGAATGCTCTGAGTGAGGGAGCCTGTGGTATCCAAGGGAAAGATATTCAGGGCAAATGAACGGGCTGTGCCCAGGCTCACGGGCAGGGCAGGCTCGGCCTATTGGGGCAACAGAAAGAGAAATCATGGCGAGATGAGACAGTGGAAGAGAATAAGCATAGTAATTTTCCTCTGCTGAGTAACAAAAACTTGGTTACTTCACACTCACTTATTACTTACTAATTTCTGTAGGTTGAAAATCTGGTGTAGTTCAGCTGGGGTCTGGATTCAGGGTGTGACACTCATGGTGTGAGCCAGCCGCCTTCTCACGTGAGGATGTCTGGAAGACTCTGCTTCCATGTTCTTTCAGCTGTGTTCAGTTCCTTTCAGTCTGGCCGTTGTGTCTGGCTGTTGGCCAGTGTCAGTTCCCATCTCCTAGAGACCGTGTGTAGTTCTGGGCCACAGACCTTGTCACTGGCCTTGTCATTGGCCCTGTTGTAACATCACACTGACAGCAGGGTTCCTCACCTCAAACTTCCCTCCTTTTTCAAGTCGGGGCCATCTGGGTGATCACTGTGGTGCAGTGTGAACTGACGTGGGATATTACTTCCTTTTTTTCTTCTTTTGAGATAGGACATTGGTACATTGGCCTCAGTTACAACTGCCTTGCGAGACCTCCATTTCATTTGCAAAATACCTGTGCAGTGGTACCTAGATTGGTGTCTACTTGAACAGCCTGGGAGAAGGATTCCGGGGGCTGTGTTTTGAATTCTGCTGACACCTTGAGGTTGGAAACTTGGCTGATGTCACACCCAGGCTCTAGGCCACAATGTCATGGACGGTTTTGTGTTGCGGATGATGTGGGAGCAGTCCCAGGACCCCAAGCACGGGAGGGACGTGGTCTGAGTGAGGATTACTCTCCTGTGCTGTGTGGAGAGCAGATTGCAGAGCTGGTGAGAGGCTGAGGGGAGTTTCACACATGCCCAGGAAGAGGGGTGGTGGCCTGGGCTCCGGGGTGGGAACTCTGGAGCAGCTTGCACTTCCCTGGATGTGCCCTGGTGTCGCTTCCGGACTTCCTCAGTGGAGTGTTTCATCATCCCACCTACCCATGTCACCTCTGTCAGAACAAGTTCCACTCACGGTTTAAAACAGCTCAGTGCTGCCTGAAGGGCCTACAGCTTTAACCTACCGCTGAACTCTCACTAGCTAGAGCAGAGGTGAATCTGTTGATCTTTCTTCCCAACTCTCCTGTTACTTGCTGGGAGCAAGCGTTTAATTCTGGTTTCCTCCCTGCCTCCTATGTGGCGCACTGCGGAAGCTTGCTGTGGGCAGGAAGAGTACACAAACCGTAGGAGGTGCTCGGTGTGCAGGAGACACTCTTCTTGTGGAACTGTCTCTGCAAGGGAGAGACCTGTGTGAATACAAGTCAGTATACTATAGTGATGGTCAGCTCTGCACATTGCTAGTGTACGTGGAGTTTAAGGGAAGCCTGGAATAATTGGGTCTAATTTCTCACATTCCTCCATTGCATGAAATAATGATCTTACTACAAATGATTCTCTTTTTTTGTTATATCCAAAAGGACATTTGTTTGGCAACACTGTTCACCACTAATTTTTTCTATATTTAAAGCAGTAAACAGTGATTCATCTAAGACATTGTGTAATTTAAGACAGACAGAAAACTCATTGCCTGTCTGTATTCTAACCACTCGGCTAAGGTCTGTGTCCATGAGATCTTGCTTAAAAGGAGAATCTCTTTAACTCAAAATAGCAAACACAGACCAGAGTCCTTTTTAAGAGGGAGAAAATTAGCAGTGTGGTTACTGATGAGAAACTAGTACATGTATCATTTCTGTAACTTTCAACTAAAAAAGTTTCCTAGAATTTGAACTTGAAAAGAGTGGCACACTGGAAAGAATGACCTAACCAGAGTGGATACAGTGTTGTTATTTAAAACTTAATAAACTTAAAAATAAAAATAAGGAGAGAGTTGGGTTTCGCTGCCTCCTCTGTACTGCCTGCTGTGTGACTATTGCAGTAGGCAGCGGCCCTGCCTGGCAGGAGGGACTGTGGTGCCTGTCCGAGCCCCAGTTGTAAATAGAGATTCCCACCCTGTGGAGTTATGGGTGGGAATTCATAATTGGCATAAGCCACAAAAAAAAATTAAAAACACTTCTCATTTATATTGCCAAGTTTTTCTGTTTGTTTTCTAGTGATCTCTCTTGGAGAATATAAATCTGTGGTTCAAGGAGTGTGTGCTTCAGTCTTATGTGAATAACTGGATATTCTGTTTTAAGCTCTGGCCCATAGGAAGAGTGTGTGAGGCAGCTGTCTCCTTCTGAGCCGGGATTCAGTGGTGGGCTAGGAAAGAAGGACACATAGCCCTCTGGGTTTAAGTGTTAGTTCAGTGGGTTCAAGACATTGGTTTTCAAAGTGTATGTAACACACTCAGCTCCGCAGCTCTCTCCTTTTTTCCCTCCTTTGTCTCTGAAACAGGTGAGGGAGACCCTCCCGAGCTCTGTCGCCAGGATCTGCCCCTAGAACAGGATGGACAGGCTCCCTCGTGGGCCTTGCAGAGTTCATTTGGCTTGTATTTGTCTCTCTGTTCTCCAGCATTTTGAGAGGAGGGAAAGGAAAATAATTCCATGTGGAGTGCCAATATCTTCTCAGAATATCCTCCAAGTGATTTGGCTGAGTTTCTTTTTTTAGTCTTACTTCCTGAGAAGCACTTGCGTGGGCTAAAATGCTCATGTGGGGGATCGATGTCTCTCACGGTCTTGGGAGGTCAGGGTTGTTGCAGCGGGAAGGATTTACTTGGGTTTCCTGAACATGGTGTGGCTTCTCTTGGCTTCACCTTTCTAGGCAGACAGGGTGAGGCCCGAGTGGTGGCCACTTATTGGTGCCTTTTCACAGCCCCTGGTGACTACTCAGCCGTGTACTCCCGAGAGTCAAGTTTGCTAGCAGGCCTTTGAAGTGAGCCTGGAATCTCCCCACAGCTCCACCTCCTCCCAGTCTAAGCCCCACCAGTGTGCGCTCCGGAGCCTGCTCTTTCCAGGCTAACTTGCCTCTCCTTCCAGCCCTCGCCTGTGCTGCCTTCACGGGCCCTTCTCCCGCCCCCTGATTCCTGGCTTTCTGGGCCTGTCCTGATGAGGCCATGCTCTGTCTATTCCTGTTTTAGTTACCTTCAGGGTTTAGGTGAGTATTTTCAAATGGGTGTGACAGGTGGCTTTTACTTCCTTTCAATCTGGATTCCCATGTCTCAGTGCAGCTTGGTTCCCAGGAGCATCTTTCATAACTTCATCCTGCTATTTTACAGTTAAATTTAGTTGGCTAAAATTTGTTCACATCTTTTCCACCTTCTATTTGCACAAGTGAATTTTTAAACTAGAAATTTAACATTTCTCTTTGTTTTACTCTGTCTCAGAGTTTACCTTCTGTCTAAACTATTGATAGTGGGGAGGCAGAGGATCTAGTTAAGGTTATTTAATACACAGCTCCCACTTACAACACTCAGTGTGTGCCCATTATTATCTTTTGCTGGGCAATGTTTTAAATATTTTGATAAACTAATCAGACCTTCATTCAGTCTCCACAACTGTCTCGTGATGCAGGTAGTCATTTTATTTCCACGTTACAGACAAAACGGACACACAGAGGGGTTGTGTTCACATGGTGAGCTGGGCCGAGGTTCACAGATTTCCTAGTCTGTGCACATGACCCCCGTGTCACTGGCCTGTCCTAGAAACTGGCTCCTACTGGTTTCTCTGTACACTAGTGGCCACTGTGCCATGAGGCCCATAGTAGTGTGATAACAGGGAGCTGAGTTGGAGGACTTGGTCTGCCCATAAAGACCTATCTGTAATCCAGGGCTATGTTTTTTGTTTTTTTGTGGGATGCTGGTTCTTTAGTTTGAAACTTACTTACTACCTTAATGAGTACTGAATAACTTGGGTTTCTTATAAGTTGTTCGGTCATAGTGATGCCAGAATTTCTCATGTCATCACTGAAATCCAGATATAATTTATTTATGGCATTCCTTAGACCAGCTCATCTGTTCTGCGTATCACAAAGATAAACTCATGCTTATGATTATGGCTTTGTTTTTAGACAGAACTCATGCGTCCGGGATCTGCCCTTTTCTTGGGATCTGCATGAATAAAGTCCTTTTCCTTTCTTTCCCCAAAAACTGAAATATTTCTCTCCCCTGTTTCCAGAGAAGCACACAAACATTCCTGGGCTGGGCTTCAGGCTGAGCCCCCCATTCTCCTGGGAAGGGGGAGCATACAGCACTGTGCAGGTCGTGGGCCTACGGATCCCCAGGCACTGCCAGCTGTGATGTCTCCCTCAAGGCGAGAAGATGGGGTCACCTGGAGGCTAGGCAGCCTGTACCTTCCCTAAACCCTGCCCTCGCTTGTGTTTTTCATTATACTCCTTGTCTTCTAGAGAACAAAGACAAAGGTTCCCTAAGTTTACAAACTGAATTCATAATTTTTAAAATTTTGGGGAAGGTGGCTGCGTTTGTGTTTGTGTGGGGAAGATGGCCATGGCTGTGCCGTGCTGTCACCTGACCCACAGTTTGAGATGAGAAGCAAAAGTTTGCCGAACACTTTTGTTTACAAACAGAACTGTTCGTGAGCCAAGGTATTACTGTATTCTTCTACTTGGTACTAGTCGAGTATATACTTTTCTTTTGAGACAAGGACTTACCGTGTATCCCAGGCTGATCTCAAACTTGTGATCCTCTTGCCTCAGCCTTCCAGCTAGCTAGAATTACAGGTCTCCACTCTAATGCCTGCCCAGGTTACTTCTTTGAGGTACTCTTTTATGCATAATGAAAACGCCAGTTTATTAGTTCAGGATGAGAAATACTGAAAACCTTTCCCTTAGCAACTTCCAACTTAGGGTGTTGTCAGTTTGCAGCACAAAGTCCATCCAAGGGTTTGGTGACTGTCTTGATCTCAGCTGTCACACTGCTTCCTAACATGGTGTTTGCAGAGATTTTAAGGAGTTTCAGGGACAGGAACCACCCTGCTGGGTACAGGAGGTGTTGTGGGATATTTGTCACAGATGTTGAAAGTGAAACTAGAGTAAGTGAAAGTGGAGAACAAATTCAAGGTGGCGAGGAAATGACGTGCTGTAACCATCTTGGGTCATTAAACAACAGGTGAGATTTTTGAAGGACAAAGAACAAACATATTTGTACCAAATCCTGTACCCTGCTCTCTGGGCCAGAGAGGTAAATAAAAATGATAGAAACCACAAGAAAGGGGCTACTAAAGTCTTGATTGTACTTCTTTTAAAACAATTTTCATTGTGTATATTTAAGATGTACAATAGGACAACATACTCTACTATAGTAACGCAAATTAATATATCCATCTTCTCACCTAGTTTTTGAGATACAGACAGCTAAAATGTACTTATTTGGCATAAATTACAAATACATTATCATTATCTATAAGTCTGTGTTACACATATGATCTCTAGATTGACTTATTCTATGCATGTGCTATATCTGTATCCTCTCTACTGTGTCTCCCCATTCCCTTCCTCCAACTCTTGGTAATCGCTGTTTTGTTCTCTATGTCTGTGTATTTGAATATTTTAGAGTTCACAAAAACAAGATGATGAACCATGATTTTTTTGTTTTGTTTTGTTTTTTAGTTTTTTAAGAAAGGGTCTTGCTTTGTAGTTCAGGGTGGCCCTGAGCTCACTATGTAGCCCAGGCAAGCCTCAAATTCAACAATCCTCCTGCTTGTGCCTCCCAAGCGTTGGGATTACAGGTGTGAGCCACCACACCTGGCATTGTGGTATATGGTTACCAGGGATTAAATTTGGGACCTTACGCTTGCCAGGCAAATGCTGGAACCACTGAGCTAAATCCCCAGCCCTCTACCCATTTAATTTTTAAAAATGTACCGTTTAAATGAATCAAATCTGGGAGATATACATAATTGAGTAAACCAGTATGTTCCAGAGACTGGTTATAGAATCACATATGGTTGAAGGATCATTCAAAGTGCAAGAATAAAAGTCACACTCTCAAGTAGGACATGATCACACATAGAATAACCCAGCTATTGGGTGGCTGAAGCAGAGGATCACATATTGGAGTTAAGCCTGGAAACTTAGTCAGAACCTATCTCCAAAGCAAGATAAAAAGGGCTGGGAATGTAGCTCTGTGATAGTGCACTTACTTATCTTGCTGGAGGCCCTGAGTTCAATCCCTGAGAGAAGGGAAAACTAACCTTAAAGAGACTGCCACCTTTTTTTACTTTTGGTATAATATCAAAGCAGAATATTCATAATTGCCTGAAATTCTGTTAAGATCCAATTAGATATCTGTGTAAGGGAGAATTTTCTTCATTTATTTCACCTAACATACAGCGCATAACAGACTGAATGCAGTAGTAGACATGAGAATTTAGCTGGCTTCTGTGGAACCAACCCTGAAAATGGTATTTGCACTCACTAATTTTTTGTCATGAAGATACATCTCTTTTAATAATAATTTATGTAAGTGTAGTAGATTATTTAAGTTTTTAAACTTATTTTGAAAATTTGTTTTAATTTCTAATACCAACATTAGCAAATGGATCTATCTAGCTACGTAATCAGTGAATATTACCCCCATGAACCGTGGCTCTTTGGGGTCCTTAGTCATCTAGCGCTACAGATCCTGAGACTAAAAAGTTTGAGAATGTCAGTTTAAATAGTACATGCCAACTCTTTTTACCTATGCATTCGGGGAAGGCATATGTGTACATAAAATATATTTTAAGGGGCAGAGATTTAGCTCAGCCGGTGGCTGCCTAGCAAGCGTAGGCTCCCTGGTTTGATTCCCCAGTAACCACATACAACAATACCAGGTGTGTTAACTCACACTCACTGGCAATCAGTACCAGTACCATAATGCTGAGTGCGGTGGCTCACGTTTGTAATTCCAGCACTCAGGAGGCAGAGGCAGGAGGATTGCTGTGAGTTCGAGGCTTGCCTAGGCTATATAGTGAGCTCAGGGCCTGCCTGAACTACAAAGTGAGACCTAGTTTCAAAATGAAGTGAAATGAAATGAAATAATTCTAAAATATGCCTTAAAAACAGAAATACCAAGACGGTGATATGGATAGCATTTCAGTGGTTCCAGTATTTTTTCTGTACTTTCAAGGCCAGGAGGCTGGTCCTGTGTCCTAAAATGTTAAATCAGTAGAAAACCAAGGTCTGGAGGTTTCAAGGAGAAGCACAGCTGAAATGCTGCTGGCAGTTTTTAGTACTGACAGGAGGTTTCCATAGAACCACACCTGATGACATCAGCACACTGTCCTGCTGCCAGCCTGAGTGGCTCAGTGTAGAGGCTGTGAAGGAGGGTCCCTTGTCCCAGCACACCGACTCAAGCTGCTGATGACATGTACCAGCTTGAAGGTAGTTCATCTCCTGTGAAGGCTTTGAGAAACAGATTCCTTGCCCTCTTGGTTGGGAGTGCACTGAGGAACTATGGATTTAAGTCCTTTGGGTTCTCTTAACCCTGCAAAGGATGCATTTCAAAACCTGATCTCTCCACATGCAGAGGAACATGTTGGGGACCCCTTAAATGGACAGTCAAACGTGTGAGGGCATTAGGGGCTGAGTCATTTCTACCACATGATGGTTGTATGCCTAACCTGTGGGGCCAGGGGGCAGTGGCCTTTGTGTCCTTGTTGAGAGGAAAGTACTGCCTCTGATAGGACAAGAAGTGGACCACACCTGCGGGCTGGGGTTCGCTGCTTTCTTACGGACGTGGCCTTTTGGTCAGCGGTTGTGCTGAGATACCTCCCTCCTGCTTCAGAGAGTCCAGCCTTTTCGGCTTTAGAGAAGTTCTGATCTTTTTACCTGGTCTTGTTTCTGTAGGACACTTACTGGGTTTTTGCAGCTGAAGTCTCTGACAACAGCTGTCTTTCCACATCACAGGGACAGGTCGCTCTCATTCTGCCAGCCCTGACAGCATTACCTGTCTCATCTCCCTTGTCTCGTACTGTCTTGGTTAGATCTTCTTTCTGTTCTCTGGAATAAGTTACCTCCTCAGTGACACCCCCTGCTGTGTACTTGTCGTTGTCTAATCCTGCTGTATCATGACAGAAGATGCAAGAGCAGACCCTGAATTTCCCAGGTTTACACCAGAAGTGGGTGGGCAGCATGCAGTGGCTGAGAAATAGAACTGGGGATGAGGCTCGCTTCCCTCCCTTGGCCACAGTATCCATCTATCTGAAGTGCTGCCTTTTGGGGATTCACCTAGATGATGCCAGGGCTACATGTTCCAGAATCCAGCTCTGCTCTCTTCTCACCTTCACCCTCCTTGGAGCTCTTTGCTTCAAACTTTGAGGCTAGGTTTTATGTTGGATCGAACTACAAGTACCTGGAATATTCACACATAAGCCATCTGACATTATCAGGCCCCAGTTTGACAGGAAAGCATGTGGCGCTTCTGGACTGAGGTCATGGTATTACTATTCTCCTGCCCTATGAAAATAATCTGTCTCTGTGTTTTGACTTCCAGATTTGTGTTTTATGAATATAGTTTCAGAGGTGGGAGCTCAGCTTAATAAGTGAATAGGGTGAAGTAATTTTATTCACTATAAGAATGTGTTAGGGCCGGAGATTTGGTTCAGAGGTTCTGGCGCCTGCCTCGCAAGCACAAGGTCCTGAGTTCAATCCCAGTAACCACATACAGTGCTGGGCGTGGTGACTCATGCTCACCAGCAATCAATACCACATACCATGGTGCCAGGCATGGTGGCTCATGCCTGTAATCCCAGCACTCGGGAGGCAGAGACAGGATTGCTGAGTTCCAGGCTTGCCTGGGCTACACAGTGAGCTCAGGGCCAGTCTGAACTACAAAGGGAGACCCTGTCTCAAAATAAAAATAAAAAAAAAAGAATGTATTGTTTCCAGTTGTTCTTATATTTCTCTTTTTTCTTTTCAGAGATCCACATCCTCTGGACCCAACTCTGGAATATGTGAAGGTAGGACATCAGGATTTAACGTGTCCTTGTGACCCTGTATAATAGATTTCCTAGTTCTAACAGTGTTGCCAAATAGTGCTGTAGTCTGACGTGTAGAAAGCTGGTTGGATTGCAACAACCTGAAGAAATATGACTCACTTTGGTAAACTTTCAAAGGGCCTAATGTCTATTGCAGGTCTACAGTCATTTCCCCATGATGTAGACCAGATGTAGTTTCAAATTCAGAGAAGTTTTAAAAAGAAAGGTATGGCTCATATATTTCCTACCCCCACAGAGGTCTAGGATCAGTACTTCCTAATCAACTTATTTTGGCAGTGACATGTGTAATAACATTCACTCCAAGAGGGATTAAATAGATGACCAATGATTTTACATAGCACGTGTCACATTTTGCCACCAAGTGAGGTCTAGTTAGTTTTGCTGCCCAATGAGTTATTGAGTTTTTGGACTTTGGCAGATGAATGGTGGACGTGTGTTTATCACCCGTGGTGCAGTGAGGGCTCCCTCGGGTTTAAGAAGCTGTCTTTCCAACAGCTGTATTTTATTCAGCAGCTAATCAGGGACCTAGGAATAATTTGTTAGTTTCCAGTGGGGCTGAGAGTCAATGCTTCTAAATATTCAAATCTTCTACAGTGTTTTCCTTCTGAGCGGAAAGAAAAGTCGTTCATTTCTTCCTGCTGTCCTCTCACCTTTTGGAGTATGTGTGCATATTTGCTTTATTTTATTTCATTTTTGAGCTCTAATTAAATAGTTGCCTCCCACAGAAGATAGAAGTCTGATGTGTGACTCCTAGATCTGTGACAGTGCAGATTGTTATTTTTCAGGAGAAATCATGGCACCCATCTGTCAGGACTCAGGCTTCCCTCTTGGCAGCCACAGTCTGTCTCCATTATTCCAAGGGCAGCATTCCTGTTTCGGGTCCCTGAGGCCCATCCCTTTGCTCTTCCCTTCCCCGGAGAGCCTGCATTTCCTCCTCCATTAGAGCAGAGGACAGATGAGAGAGGAGCGCGCTCCGGTACCATCACCTGGCCCCTGCAGCCCTCTTATTCCTGAGGAATGTCTGCACTGTGCTTTCCCTGCAGCGACCAAGTGACGCTAACCCAGCAAGCCCCACACCAGCGTCTGGTCAGAGCCTTAGAGGCGGCGTCTCTGTGTACTCTGTATGTTTTCATGTAGGTTGTGCACTGCCAAGCACTAGGGGGCGAAATTCACCAAGTGTGACTTGACGGTGGCACAAACAGTGTGCCTCAGGATTGTGAGTGTGTAAATCAGAGCAGCCCTTGAAAAACCACTTCATGCCATGTTTCAGGAGCTGGCTGTCTCCAAGCACTGGCCTAGCATGGCCATGTATAGGAAGCATAGCCCTGGTCCTTACTCGGGAACTCAGCTTCTTTTTTTATTTGTATAGAAGTCAAATCCCTTTTAATTCCAGCAATGAATTATAAAGCCGAACAGAATTTTAGAATAGCTTGTTTTAGTACAGTGGTCCTTACTGTTGTTTTTAGTTACCAGAGACCAACCATGCTCCAAAAATACTAAGTAGAAAATTCCAAAGTAAACAGTTCAAAAGCTTAAGCTACGCGCTCTTCTTGGTAGCACCTTGGAATCTCCTGCTGTCCTGCTCCATTATGCCTGACAAGCATCATGTCTCTGGCCAGTGAACCCATGCAGCTACCCCCCCCATTAGCCACTTGGCATCTGTCTTAATTATTGGATCAACTGTCATGGTATTGCAGTGCTTTGTTCAGGTGACGTTTATTTTACTTAATAATGTTCCCAGAGCAGAAGAGCAGTAATGCGAAAATGCAGTGCATAAAACATGGAGGGACAGATGAACTCTGGCCCTGTGTGGGGTCACTGCAGAGCATACGGAAAAAAACAGTACAATAAAACATAGTACATATGGGGGGCCGGAGGGTTAGCTCAATGGTTCCGGCGCCTGCCTCACAAGCGCAAGGTCCTGAGTTCGATCCCAGTAACCACATACAATGCTGGGCGTGGAGACACACGCCCACCAACAATCAATACCGCATACCACAGTGCTGGGCGTGGTGGCTCATGCTTGTAATCCCAGCACTCGGGAGGCAGAGACAGGAGGATTGCTGAGTTCGAAGCTTGCCTGGGCTACATAGTAAGCTCAGTGCCAGCCTGAACTACAAAGCGAGACCTTGTCTCAAAAAAACAACAACATAGTACATATGTAGAGTTTGATGCTATCTGGTTTCAGGCTGTAGGGAGGGCCTGGGGACAGTTGTGCCCCTTGTGGATAAGGGGGACTCTATATTATCTTAGCTACTAGACCATTGTTGTGAGATGCAGAGATTGTAGGTATTTTCCGCTTATTTCAGTTCTCTTTGCCTTTCAGGGCAGTGAGTTATGACTGAACTGTTCTTGGGGTCTGTCAGTGTTCTTCTCAAGGGCTGGCTGAGGTACTGAGAATTACTCATTCCTGAGTTGAATGTGGTCACAGCTTTATAAATGATGTGCCTGTGTCCCTCTGGAGTGCATCCCTGAATTTGCTATCTTTCTCCCTTTGTCCATGGTCTAGACTGAATGGATTGGGCCACTGTGAGGGTTTGTTTGGGTTTCATTGTTGTTTTTTTAAGGCAGGGTCTTGCTTTGTGGTTCAGGCTGGCTCTAAGCTCACTACACAGCCCAGGCTAGCCTCGAACTCACAGCAATCCTTCTGCCTCTGCCTCCCAAGTGCTGAGATTACAACCATGAGCCACCACACCTGGCATTGAGGTGTGTGGTACTGATTGCTGATGGGTGTCAGTCACCACATCCAGCTTTGTGGTACTGGGGATTGAACTCGGGACCTTGTGCTTGCAAGGCATACACTGGAACCACTGAGCTAAATTCCCGGCCCAATGTGGAGTATTTTTGCTTGCCTCCATGAGTGCTAGTGCTCCAGCATCTCTTCCCAAAGCCCTTGGATCTTAAGGTCAAAGATGTCCACATCAGAGTTCTTGAGCCAATCCAGGTCCACTTAGGACTTTTGAGACTTTTGTCGCTCTCTGGGCTGCCCATTAGTCATTATCACCATGGCTACAGGGGCTGTAGATAAATCACAAGAGGTGAGAGAGTGGTATAAAACTTGGATGTTGTTTGGCCTCTTCACTTTAAGCTCTTTCTTTCAGCTGTTGCCCCTTTACACTGTACACAGAATGCCCTTTGGGTGTGGAGAAAAGTAGAAATTCTATGTGAAGTGTTTTGCACCAGGAAGGGACCTTCTCTCAGTTCAAGAGACATTGGCCTAAAAAGCAAGTGTTCACTGTGACCCCAGAAAGTGGAAAGGTGTGATCCCTGCTTGAGTCTTGTCTGGGCAGCAGAAGTCCCGAGTGTAGCCAGCAAACAGCAGGTGCCCGCCACCCTTTCTGTCTTTAGATGCTGCTGTCCCCCGATCTGGAGACTTTCTACCCACCTCACCTGCTTTGCCAGTGTCCAGAGAGAAGAGGCAGGTCTGAGGTCTAACTCTTTGGGAAAGAGGAAGGCAAGATGCAGAGGCAGACCCTGTAGCCAGTGGGACTTCAGTGTTATGGCAAGACAGAGCTGGAGAGAGAGACCCAGATTTGGTTCTGCTCAGTGTGTATTGTGTCCTCCTAATGCCCTAGGCTTTGGAATACAGCACATTAATATGGCTTAGAAGGAGACCAGTTTCTCGGTCACTTAGTTACCTTAGTTCTTCCTGCTGTGGAATGGAGAGAAATATCCAGGCTGGGAAACTCCAGGACTGCTTGGGTTCTTTTGTCTAGCAGCCTTGCCTCCTCTACTGAGCGTCCCAAAGGCACCAAAACTAAAGGCTCAGTTTGATGTTTGACTGTGATCGGAAAATTGACAGCAGATCCACAGTAGGCCAGGGATTTTGGAATCTTCTTCCTCCATGCCTCTGTCTCTTTAACTCTGCCCCTGGAGAGGAGACTTTGTTCTTTGTTTTTCTACTTCTTCCTTGTTTTCCTAGCTCTCGCCTCTCATATTTCCCCCCCCCAAAATAGATCAAAACATGGTCATCTCAAAGGTCTGAATTTCACTGTTTTGAATAATCATTTCTTTTCTGTAATGAAATAGAACTGATCCTCTTTCACTACATCTGAAGGAAACCATTTCTTCTAGATTGGGAGATAGAAACCTCCACATTGACCCCTTTGCTCTGGGCCTACCACGTAGTTACTGGTTGAGCTAGTGGTGTAAGACTCTGGAATTTTCCTCTGCGTACCTAGCATACCTCATCTTAGATAAAACCACATTTTTTTTTTTTCCCAAGACGAGGAAACAGCTTTTAGAGGCATAGCCCTGAGCCTAATTGTGACAGAATTTTATCTTGTGGGCTGCTTTACCTACTTCTGCCCTTCATTGGTTTTCATCCTATTTTTATCCCCATTAAAGCATATTTATTCTCTGTCCCATTTTAGATGTATCACGGTGGTTGCTTAGAAAACTTGATAAAATAGTTGTGCTAATGTGCTAATAATGGGTACAACTCAGTGTGTTACCTTTCCCAGTGGTGGTCCATCAGAGACTCCAGATCACACATCTGAGTCTACACTCCATCTCCAATTGGCATGAAACCCTGCACTTGACCTGCTACCTTCTCTGTGGATTCCATCTTCCTCATAGCTGGAAAACTTTGTCTTAATACTTTCAGGAATCCCTATCCCTGTGATAGGCCAGAAGGGGTCTGAATAGTAAAGGAGTTCTTACTTGTGCCTGTCACTGTTGACCATAAAAGTGTTGTGTTAGTTACTTTTCTTTCCTTGCTGAGACCAAACACTTAACACTAGAAGTTAAGGGGGGAGGGTTTATTTAGCTCACAGTTGCTAAAGGTTGCAGTCCATATGTAGCTGGCTCCAAGGCAGTGTGGCACATAGCAGGGGGCCTTTGCAAGGAGAAAATAGTTCCATGAAGGCAGAGACGGCAAAAGCAGCAAGAGAAAACCAGCCTCTGCCACCTTTGTCTTCTCCTGACTACCAGGATTAGAACAGTGCCAAACCAATCAGTGGGCAGATTTAGTAGTGACACGCTCTCGATCCCAGCATTGCTCCCTCTAGATTCAGCCACCCATGACTGTGTGAGGCTTTAGGGGACCATTTAGGGGACATCACAGCTATCATATTGATTGGACCAAGGGTGATTTCTTGTTGTATCTCAGACATTGAGACGAAGGACCTGATAATTGTCCACTTGTAATATTGCCTCACCTATACTCTTTGCTTTGTGATTTACATTTATTTGTGTTCCATTATATTTTCATGTTTGTAACCCCTCGCCCTTTTTAAACCTATGTTTCTTACCTTTATTTTCACTCTTATCATTTCTTTTATTGAGCTACTTCTTTAATCTTCCAGAGTTGCCTCTGGCCCCTTATAAGGTCTCTTTCTCCTTTGTATATATCTCAATTTTATGCCGAAGAGTGAATCTTTTCAACCTCTTTACCTACAGGCCTGCATTTACTTTAGTAAAGAGTCTCTTTTCTTTTCCAGAGGTAATTTAAAGTGTTTTGGGTTCAGTTTTTTTTTCTTTATTTTATTTTGTTTGTTTTTTGAGACAGGGTCTCATTATGGAGTTCAGGCTGGCTGAAGAATTTAGCTCAATGGTTCTGGCATCTGCCTGGCAAGCACAAGGTCCCCAGTTTAATCCTTAGTAGCACCTACCACAATGCCAGGCATAGTGACTCATGCCTGTAATCTCAGCAATCAGTACCACACACCACAGTGCCAGGCGTGTTGGCTCACACCTGTAATCCTAGCCCTCGGGAGGCAGAGGCAGGAGGATTGCTGAGTTCAAGGTTTGCCTGGGTTACATAGTGAGCTCAGGGCCAGCCTGAACTACAAAGCAAGACCCTGTCTCAAAAAACAAAAACAATGGGCTGGAGGGTTAGCTCAGTGGTTCTGGTGCCTGCCTTGCAAACACAAGGTCCTGAGTTAGATCCTGGTAACCACATTGTTGGGTGTGGTGGCTCACGCCCACCAGCAATCAGTACCACACCCCACAGTGCTGGTTTGGTAGCTCGCGCCTGTAATCCCAGCACTCCGGAGGCAGAGACAGGAGGATTGCCAAGTTCAAGGCTTGCCTGGGCTACATAGTGAGCTCAGAGCAAACCTGAACTACAAAGCGAGACCCTGTCTCAAAAAAAAAAAAAAAAAAAAAAAAAGATAAATTGGAAAATCTAGCAGATTGGAAAAGAAAATTTGGGATGCCTGTGTTTTCAAATTAGTGGTGAGGAGGCAAGTGCTTTCTGGTGGACAGGCTGTGAACAGCATAATGCAGGCCTGTAGACAAAGGCCTGCTCTCAAGGCAACAGGGTAAGGAAGTGTTGGTCAGAATACAGCCTTTGTTCCTGGCTAGATTCCTAGGGAACAAATACCCTTTTTCTTTTGCAGTCATCTCTGGTGTCCCTGAGCTGCTTTGCAGGTTAGGAGAAAAAAGGACGAACGGAAGGACGACTGTGAGCTGGGCCAGAACCCCAAGCTTCCTTCTCCACAGCGCAGATGAGCCCAGAGAGGCTTCAGAAGCTGTCCTTCGTGGGGCTGACCCTGAAAATCCTCCTTCTCAGAGAGCCTTTCTGAGGCTCAGAGCTCAGCAAGGCCTTTTCCTGCATTCTGCTAGGAACACATTAGGTTACCCGCCCCATTAAAAGAAGGGTAATTATGTGGATTCCGGCACAAGAATCAGCACCCAGGCTGGCGGGGACCCACTGAGTGAGGGAGCGGTGTGACTGCAGGTCCCACGGTCATGGTTAAATAGCTGCGGTCTTTGAGGAGAATCTTTCCTTCCAGCACGAAAGCAGGCCCGTCTGCTCTGAATTAGCCTGCTAACAAAGGAAGGGACTTAGCGAGACAATGGCGTGCTCTACATTCCGTGAGATTTTAACAAGTTATATGAACCAAAGAATGGCCCGATTGGCTGGCTCTGCAGGTTTTTGCCTGAGTGTGCACATCCGCAGAGCCGGCCTGTCCCCTGGGACCGGGATCAAGCTCTGCCAGCGGCGGACATGAGGCGGCCCTGGCTCTGGCTGGGCCCACTCAGAGGAGCCCCAGGGAGGAGGCCCGCCCTGGCTTCCCTGCTTGGCCCCCAGCATGTCTCTGCACAGACTCCAGGGTGGTTTGGAGTTATTGTGGTTACAGAAAACTGCTGGGCAGCGTGGGAAGAAAGGAACAGGTCGGCCAGTCCCCCAGTCAGCAGACTCTTCTCCTTCCTTCAGGCCTGTGAAAATCTGGCCACTTACAAAAAAGCAGATATTTCTGAGCCTCTCTCTGCCCTGGGTGTAATTGTTCAGTCAAGTCGGCCAGGTGGGAGGAGGTGTTATCAAGAGCCCTACCTAAGAGAGGGGTAGTGGGATGGGAAGGCCAGTATGAAAATACCTATCCACTGCTAGCCTCATGTACTAAAAATATACATCCCTACGAAAGTCTGTGTGTACGTGTTTAGAGTGACATTGGACGTAATCGACAGAACTGGAAACACATCAAATGTTCTTTGGCTGGTGAACGAACTGCAGGATACCTACGTAACGGCGCAGTATTAGCTGTAAGGAGGAGTGGACTACAGAGACACACAAACTGTGGGTGACTCCCAAAGGCTTTACACTGAGTGTAAGGAGATAGTATCAGAAGCTGCAGACTATAATTATATTTCTGTGACCTGCTGGAAGAAGGCAAAACTTACAGTGATGGAAGACAAATCAATAGTTGAAAAGTGATAGCAGAAGAGGAGTGTTTGGGGATGGTAGAAGGAGCTTCACTGTGGTGGTAGTTAGCTAGCTGGCCATTTATCAGAGCTCATAGAACTGTGCCACGGACGGTGATGCTTTCTGCATTTAAACTAAACTCAATTAATTTCACCTTAAAAAGCAAGTTAAAACCTTGCCTTAGCCCCTTATGCTGCCTCCTTGGTGAGGGAAGTTTTCCGTCCTGAGATGGGCGGCATCATGAGGCCTGACCTCTGATCACATGCAGAGCATGGTGCTTACAGATCTTTTTCTCCCTCGTCTCATTCAGCAGATATTTCTGAGCTTCTCTCTGCCCTGGGTGTAACTGTTCAGTCAAGTCGGCCAGGTGGGAGGAGGTGTTATCAAGAGCCCTACCTAAGAGAGGGGTAGTGGGATGGGAAGGCCAGGTGTCCAGAGGCCTTTTAGAGAGAATTAAATCCATTTTATTAGGCAGAAGGACAGATGGCAGGATTTGAATGGAACAGGTGGGGAGAGGAAGCTGGGGAAGTTCCAGAGTTCACACTCGTGCTTGGTATTGTGCCAAAGCCAGTCAATGCTTAGGAGAGGGAAGGAGATTTCCACGTGGAGTTCTCCAGACCACAGTAACAGTAAGTGAATTTATGAGCAAGACCGGGGAGACCTGCTCCCTGTTTTTATATTGCCCACTAGCTAAAACTAGATTTTATATCTTAAAATCTTTTCTAAAGTCAAAAGTGGCAAAATTATCCAAAATTCAAACTTGGGTGTGTACACATCAAGTTTTGTTGGGGCATGGCCAGACCCATTGTGAATATATTACTTATGGCAGCTTTTGCACTGTGATGGTGGCTTGGGTGGCCATGACATTGTGGCCCACAAAACTTAAAGGAATCCTTTACAAAAAATTTCCTGGGCAGAGAATTTAGCTCAAGTGGTACTATGCCTACTTGGCACACACCAGGGCCCGAGTTCAATCCTTGGTAAGGAATTTCTGACCCCTGCTCCAGATAGATTGTACCTCTACTGTTTTCGTTTTGCCTCCCTAATGATACATAGGCAGTTTTCAACAGAAAAGGTTTGTCTTTTCGTGTTGACACTTCTACGATGGGACTGTGGACCTCCTGTTGTGTCTTATATCACCTCACACCATTTTTATCTCGCCCATGACCCAGCGTGAATCCTCATGCACGGTTTACGATCTTGCACAATCACAGAGACTGGGCTGTTGCAATACCATGCAGGACCTGGCTGCCTCGCAGCGTCTTGTGGGGCCAACCTGCCAGCTCAGGGCAGCAGCTCTCTGCTCTTCTGGTCAGGTCTGGTGTCTTGGGTCTGCTGGCTGAGTAGGTGGGGGACAGCACAGACAGCTGAACCCAGACTGCTCGGGCCTGGCCCTTATCCCGATGATCTCTCAGGTCGAATGCTGCTCTGCAGGGGCTGCCCAATGTGAGTTTTCTCATGTCCTGAGTCAGAAAGAAGGGAACTCTCCCTGGGTCTTGAGAACTTGGGGGTTTAAGAGAAGGTCAGACTTGCAGGAGGTGCTCAAAGGAACCTCATCTGGCCACTGAGCAGAAGAGCAACTCACATGGTTGGTGAATTTCCTGTTGAGCTGTAGGGTTCGGCTTTGAAGCTGAGGCATCACCCTCCCTGGCTTAAGAAGACAGTCCAGAGACAAATACAGTGGAAAATGAACTAACAGGCAACTATAGAAGCTGAGGATTCTGACCAGCTTCCACTCCATAACTGGGTGGGACCTAAGCAGACCTGGCTTCCGCCATTCTCGCAGGTCTCTGTGCTCTGCCATCTGGGGCTTCCCTGATGCCTTGGTCTGTGCACTTCTCTAGGTATAAAAGGTTCTTCTGAGCCAGGGATTTACCGTAGTGGTTCTGGTGCCTGCCCAGCAAGCGCAAGGTCCCTGCTTCTATCCCTAGTAACCACGTACAATACTGGGCATGGTGTCTCATGCCCCCCAGCAGTCAGTACCACACACCACAGTGCTGGGTGTGGTGGTTCACGCCTATAATCCCAGGATTTGGGAGGCAGAGGCAGGAGGATTGCTGAGTTCCAGGTTTGCCTGGTTTACATAGTGAGCTCAGGGCCAGCCTGAACTGTAAAGTGAGACCCTGTCTCAAAAAAATAGGTTCTTCTGAGGCAGAGCAATGGACTGGTTTAAATTGGGTGCTAGAATTGAGTTCTGGAGCAAAGACCTTTTTCTGGCCTCTTAATAGTAATTGAGTGACTTCATTCAACCAGATGCAAAGAGCGTTTAAATGGAGGGAAATGAGAATAAGTTGTTTCAAAGATTTTTGTTTCCCTGAGCAAGTAACATGGACATGGTTAAGAATTTTTGAGAAATTCTTTAAGCATTTTTATTCCAAGACAGCTTGGAGGTTTCCATACCTAACCTGAGTCAACTTTCTCCTGCCAACTTGATACAGGGTAAAAACAGCAGGATCACTGCTGTCCCCTTAAATACTGACATGCAGGCAGACATACATACTGTTTTTAGAAGTGTAGTTCTGGCATCTTCTGTAACTTGATGTATCTGCTCCTTAGGAAATGTTACCAACTTCAGGGACCCACTACGCAAAATGCAAGGGCAATTTTTTTTTTTTTTTGCGCTAGAATCATTTGCTGTTAAACTCTGCCCTCTAGTGGTTATCAGTGTCTGAACAATGTGTTTGATTACAATTTAATTTCTGAATATTCTGGGAATTTTTAATATTAAATCTAATTGTGCACCATGATGTTGTATATTTCAACTTCAGAAAGAAGGGCTATGTTTACAGTATATTAAAAGGTACATGATTTTTGTTGGCTTCATATAAGGCAGGTCACAAGCATCACAGCATTTACTATCAAAACTGGCTCATGTTCTAGAAGAGAGCTCCAAAATGCTGACTCTGTGTATGGATTTGGAGGAAGGGAACTAATATTCAGCCTAAAGTTTTACCAGGAAGTTTCCTCAGAAGAACTTGTATTCAAATTGTGATTTGATGGCCTGAAAAGGGGGGAAAACCCCAACAACAATAGCTGGCAGCTCGCCAAATAGGAGCATCAGGCAGAGCAGAAGCCAGAGTAGCATGTTGAGATTGTGCAGGAAGCCCCAGTCCCTGGGGGCCAGTGTGCGCCAGAGCAGATGGAGCCAGAGATGGAGTCAGGAGTCAGGAAGGAGCAGGTACTTATATTCCTTGAATGCAGAAAGTGTGAGGAAGCTTCATGCACTCGAGAAATTCTGGGATGATCAGTTTAAGCGAACAAGAAGACAGAGCTTGGGGAGAATATTTTAGTTGTTGTCACAATAGTGTAGAACTATGTACTGGTTTGCAAGTTGGTTTTTTCGTTGTACACCGTTCCATCTTAACCATCGAGGCCCACCTTCTGTTTATTTTGGAATTTTGTCTGGTACAGGCCAAGCAACCCTGATCTAAAAATCTGGAATCGAAAATGCTTCAAAATTTGAAAGTTTTTGAGCAACAAATTGATGCCACAAGTGGAAACTCCATACCAGAGGACTTTATTTCATGCACAGTAATTAAAATATTGTATAAAATTTCTTCTGGCTCTATGAATAAGTTATATATTGAAACATGAATAAATTTACTGTTTAGGCTTTGACCTCATCACCAAGATATGTCACTAGGTATATGCAGATCTTCTGAAATTAATGTGAAATCCAAAACACTTTAGCATTTCAGATAAAGAACTCTCAACCTGTATTAGATGGTAGGAAATTCAGTTAGAATGACGAGTTTATTATGGGCATTTGATTTTCTCAGTATTTTATTTAAAGCAATGTTGCAGTTGTACTCAATCATTTCACAGTATATGTTGAGCCTCCAGCCTGTGCTGGTCACTAGTCTAGGAACTGAGGATTTAGTGTGGAACAAATCAATCTCCTTACTTTTGTCCTGGGGGTGGCAGAGGGGCAAGAAAGACCACCAAGGCGATCATGTTAGATTGTGCTGAGTGCTAAGCAGAAGAGGTTCACCCGGGTAAGGAACTAGGAAATGCTGAGGTACAAGAGCGTTACACTTTAGCTGGAGTGGCCAGGGAAAGCCTCACCAGGAATGTGACTGTTGAACGGAGGGCAAGTCAACTGATGTCTAAGGAGGGAAGTCGAAGTAGCAAGGGCAGGGGCATGAAGTCAATGCCTGCCTCTTCCCTAGAGAATCACAGAGATCAGAAGCAGACTTGAACGGATGGTGGTGGTAGAGGCCACGGTAAGAGAGTAACAAAGGCAGGATGCATAGGGCCTGCGTGTGAGAACAAGCACTTTAATACTTCAGGGGTGAGTCTGGGAGCTGCTCTAAGTGCACTTTGGCATCCATGTTGCTAGCAGTCATCCTCAGGGCCCAAAGCGAAAGTGGGGAAGCCATTGGGAGGTCTTTGTGGTTGTCCAGAGAAGAGGTGAAGGTTCGAGCCAGCAGTCGCAGAGAGAGTGGTGAAGAAAGGGGGTTGGAGGTACAATATGAAGGCCACGCTGGACTTCCTGATGGGTTGGAAGGGGACGAGAGGAGAGAGGATAAGACTGGCGGGTAGCAGGGCTATAGGTAAAATGGCTTTGTGTGTGTTTATGCAAAGATTTCTATTCAGATAAAAACCTAGGAGTAAGTAATTAAGTGTGGAGTAATAACTAGGTCAGAATAAATTTCTTGGAAACTAAGAGGGCTGTTCTTATTGATTTTTGTTTTTCAGCTATCTCTCAATAGAGAGATTTTTCTCTTCATAGTGTTTTTATAATAGTTACTTAGAAAAATAAAAACAGCCTTCTATTTTTTTATGTCTTAGTTTTCTCCATAAGCATAATGCTGAAAATGTGTGGTTCAATCAAAATTATCTACATCAAAGATTTTAAATATATTAGAGAAGAATTTTTTAACTCTTTGGTCTCAAGATCTCTTTACATTCTTCAAAAAAATTATAGTGGGGCAGAGGTATTTATATTTATTATATTAGCAATTTAATTAAGGAATCTTTAAAATATTCCCTTAATTCATTTTTACTTAATGAACATATCATGTGTGTTCAATATATTTAAAACCAACAACCTGTTACACATAAGTAAATATAAATAACATGTTTTTCTAGAAATAAACATTTTCTAAGAACGAAGTTTAGTGGGGTCTTTAGTAGGGTCTTAGTTACTTTTCTCATTGTTGAGACACAATACCCAACGCCTACATGTTAAAGGAGGAAAGATGTATTTCAGCTCACGGTTCATAGAGGTTTTAGTCCATACTCGGCCAACTCCCAGGCAGGGTGGCGTGGTAGAGGGCCTTGCAAAGGTGAAATAGACCACAGTATGACACACAGAAGGCAGGTAGCAGGCAACAGCCAAACTCTCTTTCTCTTGATCCCACCCAGCTACCAGCCTTTTGGGTGGTGCACCTAGAATATGCTAATTCCTACCAGTGGACTAATTTGGTGACACACACTCAAGCCTTAGACCCAACCGGCTCCAAAAAACCCCACTTTTGGGGCCGGGGATTTAGCTCAGTGGTTCCAGCATCTGCCTGGCAACCACAAGGTCCCAAGTTTGATCCCTGGTAACCACATACCACAATGCCGAGCATTGTGGCTCACACAATCCCAGCACTTGGGAGGCAGAGGCAGGAGGATTGCTGATTGAGTCTAACTTGGGCTACCTAGTGAATTCAGGGCCAGCCTGAACTACAAAGTGAGATCCTGTCTCAAACTGGGAAAAAAAAAAAGCCCCACTATTAACACATGAGGCTCTGGGGGGACATCTAGACACAACCCATAAGAAGTGGTAAGAGCGGCACTGCTGTTTTGCAAGTCTCTTTTATGTTTGGCCTTTTAGAGCACAGCTTGGTTCTCACAGTTCACTAGCATTCAGTCTGTGTGTTGTTATTTTGGTTGAACTTGGAAGAAAACCTGGTCTCACAGATATTTAGTTCAAAAAAAGGCCTTTGCTTCAAATGGGGAATTCCAGGTGTTCCTTGATATAAGGCTGGAACTCAGCACGTGGCAGTCTTACAGGTTACCTGTAGCGTGGAATCCAAAACACACTGATGAGTGTTTGATGTGCCACCTGTGAAATCCACTGGGCTGGCTTGCAATATGAGTGGATTGCTTTCCTGTGCCTGATTTTGTGCCCTCATGCACTGATCATTTAAAAAATTCTGGTTTCAAGAGTTATTTAGATCTTAGTATATTTCATGGTATAATGGCAAAAACTCAGATGTAGTGATACCCCCTGGCCCCATCAGAAAAATCTTTAAAGCATTGGAAGAATTTCAGACTCTTGACAAAGAGTACAAGTTTGCCGAAATTCTAATTTTCAATTAAAAGTTCAAATTCTGTCATTGCCCACAAGAACGTCAGTTGTTTTCCTTAAAGTAACAGGCCCACTTTGTTCTTTTTTTTTTTTTGGAAAATGTTTGTCAAATGAATACCCAAGTGTAAAGAACCATAATTTGGCAGACAGTCTCTGAAGCAAAAATGATTTACCATGAGAGCACCCAGCTCAGCCTGTGTAGCAGTCACGCGTCCGTTTTCCTCTAGGCAGTGCCTGCCCCAGGCATGTGGCCCGGACACTCATGCACTGCCCTCATGACGCAGAACTCTGTGGGCCGAGGCCGCCAGCACGCGGTGTCTGTCAAGACCGTGTGGGGTCTCTGTCTTACTCTCTGCTAAGGCAACAGCGTTGTCACCCATCATGGGTTTTGCGCTGTCGGTACCAACTTCAGTCCAGGGCACTGGGCAGCAGAAGTCTCAATATTATAAGACTGGGCCCCTTGGGCTCCCTGAAAGACCCCTCCAGGCCTGCCAACTGCACTGGGCATCCCTGCCGCTGAGTTATGAGTCTAGATTAAACTGAAGAAAAACTCACAGTAAAGAATTCCAGCTGCTTAAATCCAGATTTTTTTCTCTTGCTAAATATTTGGCTTTTTTGACTAGCTTTCCCAGTGGTTGAACTCACTAAAGACCTGATAATTAGTATAGAAAAGATATTACAGTATAATTGGGAAATAAGATAAAAATGAGAATCTACCCTCGAAGCCGGGGCTCTCGGCCATGGGCCTGCTCCGGAAGACGGAGTGGAGCAGGGAACCTCGGTGGACTGGCTTGCTGCTCGTGACGCACCATGAAGAGCCAGACTGGAGCAGCTGCTGTTCTGCTCTACTTGCTTTTTATTACAATGAGGTGAACCCACAGCTCGGTGGTCCGGGGCTTGATTTATGGCAAGGATGCTGTGCTTGCATGTGGAAGTGCAGTCGAGGATAAATTCATTTAGGGGCAGATTTACTGGGGACGGGCTGAAAACGAGCATTCTCCTCGTCCTTAAGCTTTTCATTCATTGCGGCAGGGTTTGCCCGTTCCGGGCTCCCAGTGTGGATTAGCTGGCTGAGCTCCATCCCGTTCTTTATGTGAATGAAGATAAGGATGTGTCAGACCCTGGGAATGAGAACATGCTGCTTGGCCCTTGGAGCCAATTTCCTTTCAAGTCCCAGCTCTCTCCAGATGGCATCTAATTGTTTCTTGAATGACCTCAGTGTCCAGGCTGCAGGAACCTGGTCCGAGAGGCCATTCCACATATTTATTAGCCTGGGGATGAGAACGTACTCCATAAAGCCCCTATTCACACTCTCAAAAGAGCCTTCTGTGTACAAGAAATGAGGAAGCTGATGGACGACTTCCTGTGACCGCCAGTCTCCAGTCGGACTCTTTACTTTTCCCAGGCCCAGGTGGGAGCTTCTGGAAGGGGTCTGTGTGCAGCACCTGAGGCCTTTCTGCCCAGTCTCCTGTCCCCTCGCGGTCTGGGCAGGGCAAGGCTGGGTCCTTTTACGTCCTGGTGTCTGTGTTGCTGAGCTGAGCATAGCATTCTGGGAGCCTTTCCCAGGCTGGGGTCAGGGAGGAATGTGACTGGGCTGAAGTGGGAGCCCTGCTAATCCAGCCAGGAGAGTAAATGCTAGTTCACCTGGGAGGAGTAGAACTCAGGGTGGTATGACATGCCTCTTTTTTCCAGTATTATGTGTTGAACCTGTGGCCTAAACACTGAGCTCCAGCCCCAGCCATATTTCATTTTTCAAAACAGGATCTTGACAAATCACTGAATTGCTCAGTCTAGTTTGAATTTAGGATTGTCCTGTCTCAGCCTCCCAGGATCCTAGGATTACAGGAACATGTTACCGTGCCTTTTCCTGTGCAGTTCTTAGCTATGAGGAAGCAAATGCCCCTCAAAAGTTCTTCACTGTTTGGGAAGGCTATAATACCATAAATGACAAGTAGCAACTATGTCTCAACTTGGCATAGGGCTGCATACCTGTAACCTCAGCACTTTGGGAGGCTGAGGCAGGAGGCTCACACGTTTGAGTGCAGCCTTGGCAACTTAGCAGCTTGATGAGACCTTGTCTCAAAGTAAAAACAAATGAATCATTTAAAAGGGGCTGAAGGTATTTATAGTTCAGTGCAGAGGCCCTGGGTTCAATCCTTAGTTCCAAGCCAACAATCTTTAGAAATATGCACGCACACCTGCCACATATTTTAGTTCCAGACTGAGAATCCCCGTGCTATCTCCACCCCTATCTTTCCCCTGGGTGTTCAGCCCTTGTGCTGCTGACTGAGTAAGACATGATTTCCAAGGCCAGTGGGTGAGAACACCAGTCCTTTTTTTTTTTTTTTTTTTTTTTGAGACAGGGTCTCACTTTGTAGTTCAGGCTGGCCCTCA
>PVIC010013484.1:0-24387 GCA_004025085.1 Thryonomys swinderianus
TCTCTCTCTCTCTCTCTCTGTTACCTTCCCTGGGATTGAATTTGTGATCCTCAACACTCAGCTGCTTAGGGTGTTAAACGTTTTGGCGGGTGTCATCATAGTGTTTTTGTTTTGTTGGGGTGTTTTTTGTAGATACCAAAAATCTTACAGAAGAACAAAAAGCTGGGAATACTCAAATTTTAAGAAGACTATATTTGGAGAGCTTGTACTAATTCACTTTAATACTGAAAAACCAGCTCAAAATCTAGCTATTCACTTCAGTAAACAAGGCAATCTTGTGCTGGCATAAGGATAGATATATAGATCAAAGAAATATAATACAGACTACAAATATGCACATACTTATATTCCTTTATTTTTTTTAACAAAGCTGCTAAGGCAGTTCTTCAGCGTTCAAAGGATACTCTTTAAAACAGATGGTGTGGGAAAAATAAATTGCATCTCTATATGCAAAATAGTAACCTTAAATCCACACCTCCAAAGATATAGGAAAACATAATTCAGGATAAATTATATAGCCAAATTTAAAGCCTGAGGCTATTAAATTTTTATTAAAAAACATAGCAGAAAAACTGATACTTATGGAAAGAATGCTTATGAGTTATCATATGCCCAATCAATTAACACATTGAACTTCTCTGAAATTTTTTAAAATGTACTATTTGAAACACCACTAAAATAAAGAAAATTTGAAACGACTAGGATAAAACATAAAGGAAGGGCATATTAATGGGAAAAATAAGAATCAAGATACATCAGGTACAAATTTTCAATGATGAATGTGGTCATAATGTATGTTTCATATGTACCAATAAATTCAATTAAAAAACATGAATATAAATTGTATAGAATACAGAAAATTCGCAAAACACAATGTATATGTGATGGTGATATGTATGATTTGTATTTATGTGTATTACATTATGCTTTTAAAATTCAGTACTACATCTGTGTCTTTTCTAGAATGAGTGGACATTCGTTCTCAAGTAGGTTGGATCACAGTTGTCTCTAGTGTACTCCTCAGCTAGTTTACTTATTCTCTTTTATTTGCTACTTCAGTTTTATTATCTCTTGCCATGCCTGCACTTAATATTCTCTAAGGTATATCAGGACCTCATTTGTCCTTGGTGACTTTCATCCAGCCTAGAAATACTTCAGGTAGTTGTGGGCTAATGATTTTACTGAGATGTTGTGTTTGAAGAGAGAGCAGGAAGTTTAAATTTCATTTAAAATAAGATATCTATCCAAGTCATGGAATGACTACTTCTATGTAGTTCTTTATGCATGAAATAGTTGTCTAAAGACAACCTGAATGAAATGTTGATAGTTGAATACCTCTGTATCTCCATGATTAGCAGGTTTTTTTAAATAAATGATTTTTACAGAAAAATCCAGTTTTAAATGATGTGGATCAATGAAATGTATCTATAGGATATACCATTAATTAATATTGATATAAAATAATGAAGTGTGAGAATAATACATACAGTAAGGGATAATGAAGACTTCAAAAGAATACTTGTAACATTTAAATAAAGTTATCCACTTAAGGATTCTTCTAACTTCATTAGAAATTAATTTGGATTATGATTTTATTTATGAGAGTACAGATACATGAATATGTATGATTTTGCATGTATTTCGTATAATGGTTCTTTTGACAAAATGTGCAAAAGCCTTAGGGATTTGTCATTTGTAGACAGTAGAGATAAATGAACTGTCGTCAATTTGTGACCATAACTTAATTAGGTAGCCTTCAGTCTTCCTTGCTTTAATTTCATCATCTATAAGATAAGGATGCTACTAATTGACTAATTAAGTGAATTTTAAATTAAATAATTTGAACACATTACTTAATGTAACAAGTAGGATACAGAAATATGCATGTAGGCATTGCTATTTATACTTTTTAAAGTTTAAATTTGTTTTCTGTTGTGACTTTAATTTCTCCTGTTTCTCAACTTGTTAAAATAATGATTATTAAATCTACAAATATTATTAGGTTTAAATTCAAAATATATAAATATGCTTGGATATGCCAAACTTTAAAGCACACAATGTTTGAAGAATATGTTGTCCTGATAACAAAGTATTTAATTTTTCTCTAATAGACAATCATTTTTTTTTCAAAGTAGGATTTTCTTTGAAATATACACTACCAGTAGGAATTTAAAGAATCTAGAGAAAATATTGTAAGTTATACTTACTCTGATTCATTAAAGAGATAAGTTTGAAAGATAAGGCTGTAAAACAAACCAGTTTATGAGAGAACAGTGTACATTTGTGCATGAATATCTTTCTTAGTGGTCTCAAAAGGATAAAAACAATCTAAATGATAATTGCCTCTATGTAGAAACCCAAAGAAAAATGGACAGGTGGAAGGGGAAATCAATATTCCTTGGAAAAAATGTTTGGATATTTAAAAGACTCAATTTAAATACGAAGTGTTTTATTTCTATGGCTTATAATCTTTTCTTCTTAATTATTTTCATTCACTTACATAGATTCTTCTCTGTATCTCATTTTTAAAAAACTTGCTAGGGTAACATACAGTATTTCAAGAGACTTAAATGCATGGAAAGGTAACTTCAATCACTGTACCTCATCAAGCTGTTTAAAAGCTGTACCTTTGCCAACTAGTATAGTGCACGTGTGCATGCTTCATTTGAAATTCCTTAACTTCTTAGAACTCTAACAAAATATAGCATATATTTATAATTTTCATATTTTAAATGTATGTCAGAACATGAAGTTGAAATATCTGGTACAGTACCATCCTTTCTCATGTTCCATTTCAGGAAATTTTCTCCTTGGTGTGTATGCTCATTTCTAGTCTATTACTGTATATTAGAATACTATGCAGAAAAATAAAACAAGTTTAAATATTTAAAGAATTGTAAATTTTTGGAATTCTTATTTAAAATACGGCGACTGCCACTTTGAAGGATTTATATTCACTATTGTTTTCAGGTCAGGAATGAATAGCTTTGCATAGAACATAACTCCCAACTTACAGAAAGAAAAAATCTAGCAAAAGCCAGGTTATTATTCTATGTGAACATATCAGAAAACTGAAATTTCAGAGGAATCAAATAGCCCATCCTCACAGAGAAAGGCTGATTCCTGCAGAGCATGTGCGAGCTATTGCATCCTGCCAAACCCCAAAGGACAAACTATTCAAAGAAGCCTAGACATATTGAAAGGACACAGAATGCTGGTTTGAGAAGGACCCTGCTAGGAGGCTGCTGTATCGGCACTGGCCTAGAGTTCGTTCTGTTAGAATTTGTGGCTTAGCTGCCACAAATACTGGAAATGCTTGCACCTTCTTGTTAGCTTTGCTTCAACTCCAAAAGAAGCTCCCCAGTGTGGAAAAAATTGGCCCCTAAAAAATCCTGGTAATGGGGTGGCAGGAGCTGTGGAGAGCCCAGATTTGTATCCGAAAGAATTTTTCATTATATATTTCATGTCAGTGAAAGTTTGAAAGTGCCATGGAAACCCCCCCAAAAGCTGCTAGTGGTCAAACCCTGGAAACCGCAGTTATGTATTGGAAAAGGACCATCGCCCCCGTGGAGAGCAGGAGAGAGACGTCTTGAGAACAGCTGTAGTGTGTGTGAGAAGCGCACAGTTGTGAGGGACGCTGTCAGAGACCTGGGGACACAGCGACTCAGCCAGGTGCCTCAGACAGAGAAGGGCAGCCTCACACCTCCTCCCCCAGCTTCAGAGAGAGAGAAGGAGGGAGGGAGGCAGGAAAGGGGAAAGGGGAGGGGACTGGGTTGATAGCTAATAGATTTCCCAGGCTCCCGCTGGAGAAGGGAAAGCCACTCCCCAGTGGGACTACAGATCCCTGATGTTACAGCCATGTCCAAAAAAAGGGTCTTCTTCCAAATCCACTCGTACTGTAAGGTCCAGTGAAAAGTTCTTAGCTTGCTTTCTTAGAGAGACTAGAAAAGATACACTGAGATGTGTTTTTTTGTTTTAAATCTGATAAACACTTAAGACTTATGTAAAATAGGAATGTTCACAGAAAAGAGAGCTGGAGAGGTGGGGGCTGGGCAAAGGAAAAAAAGACAATAAAGAAATTGAAAGAAGAAAAAAAAAAGCAGAAACAAAGCTTAGGTTTATAGGTTGGAGGGAGAGAAGGGTGGGGGACAGGAATGGGAAAAATAAGGATCGCGATATATCCTGTGCAGGTATTCTCAATGGTCAATGTGATAATAAGCTCCACATAAAATGTACCAATAAACTCAATAAATTTTTAAAAAGTCACATAGCAAGTTGTAAAACTGGGATTTAAAGAAAATCTCTTGCCAAACGAGTCACTGCAAAACAGTTGCTGAAATATGTTCATTTGCAGTTGTATTTTTAAGGTTTCCAGTGGTCCTTTTCTGGTTGCTGTTTCATGCATCATCAAGCTATCTTGGCAGAAGGCAGAGATCAAGTTTGATGTTCCAAAGTGGCTTAAAATGTTTTGCATTTAAATGTTTATTATTTCTTCTGGTGGATTTTGCAGAATAGTGTCTGTTCTTTACAGTCTAAGAAAAACATATGTTATGACTTTTCCCTTTTAATCATTACATTTTGTAATCAGTTTATACAATGGTAATTTAGTTGTTTTGATAAGAATGGTTAATGCAATACGTTGTATGTCTTTTTGTCATAAAGTTGGAGTTAAAGAACATACTATTGTTTCCTTCTTTTATCACTAAAAACCTTGAAAGGTGATATTTTTTTTGCCCTCCATATTTTGTGAAGCCAGTGCATCCTTTCCATGATCTACTTTCTTTCAGAGTTATTATTCCCTCTATTACATTTATTCATATTAATATAAAAATCATTAGGATGAATTATAAAAATGAAGACTTTTTAGAAAGAATCCATTCATCTTTTAAGTGTATATATTGAGTGAATTCTGATTTACAGGTTGAATATCTATGAAACTATAATGAGGAAAATATCGCAGTAGCTATGCATATCAATATAACTAGAAACTCTTAAAGATCAAGTAAATATATAATTATATACAGAGAAAAAAGAAATATTGGTTCCTTTTACAAGGTTCCACTTTTAGTCTGTCTTTTTCCTGCAAAATGCATATTGACACTAATCATTTATTCTTTTTTTTTTTTTTTTTTTTTGAGACAGGGTCTTGCTTTGTATTTCAGGCTGGCCCTGAGCTCACTATGTAGCCCAGGCAAGCCTCAAACTCAGCAATCCTCCTGCCTCTGCCTCCCCAGTGCTGGGATTACAGGCATGAGCCACCAAGCCCGGCACTGTGGTATGTGGTATTGATGGCTGGTGGGCATGAGTCACCATGCCAGGCATTGTATGTGGCTACCCGGATCAAACTCAGGACTTTGTGCTTGCAAGGCAGGTGCTGGAACCACTGAGCTAAATCTCTGGCCCTAATCATTTATTCCTATATGTTTTGTAAGAAAGTATTTTATGCTTACTTTTACAGGATAGCTACATTAGCAGAGGTATGGATGCTTTATTATGTCTCAGCACCTGTATTTCCTCAGACAAAAATTCCATAAATAACTAACATGGAGGATTTAAAACATGGGAGAATTGTGTTATAGTGCAAACCTTCATGTATACACCCATCAATAGCCCGATTTTCTCAAAAGTTTAGTATTCTAACTGAATTCACTTCCTGTCACTTCAATTTCTTCAACATCATACATTTCAGTAATGATAATTGGATAAAATTATGCATCACAATAGTAAACATTTATATTATGTCTACTTAATAAATAGCTCTAAGTGTGAAATAATTACTATTAATAAATTATTAGTGTGGAAAGAAATTTACCCAGCAGTAACTATAATTTTATTGTGTAATTTTGACAGTTATAATATTTTTGGTGATTTTTGAATTTGATTTTATTGATACATTGTATATATACATTATGATCACATTTAACATTGAGAATTTGTAACAGTGCATGACACATCTTGATTCTCCTTTTTTTTCCTAAAAGTGTACTTTAAGGTGATATTAAGAATGATATTTTTGTGGTAGTTATACACAGCAGGTTATTACTCTGCCATACAGAGTACATTTAAATTATCTGTAGAAAAATGAATGAGTCTTGAGACCACAATGTTAAATGAAATAAAGATGCATGATTTCACTTAGTTGAGGAACCCAAAATATAAACAAATAGAAAATAAAAGATAATAGAAGATAGGGATATAGATCTTTTGATAATGTGACAAGAGCAAAGAGATAGAGAGGGGATACGAGGAGGGGGAGGGAAAGAATAGGAATTAAGTGTTAAGTTCATTTCCCAACTCCGCATGTGGAATGTGGTCATTATGTACCGCACACATGTACTAACGACAAATAAAAGTGAAAGTGAAAAAGGTCAATAGAATAATATTTTTAATTACCATTTTTATAATTAACATTCTTTAGACTTTTAGTATGATATCTGATATTTTGGGGGTGAAAATATATTATTCACTATCACTAAGACTCTTCTTCATTACAGAGTAGAAAACTCTTCCTTCAATTACATTGAGCAAGGTCCAAAATAAAAGTTCCAGGACTACTCTAACTAATACAAAATCTTGAGAGAACTAATACATGTATCAAACATCATAGACTCTAAATATATGTTTAAATATAATCATGTCTAAAGGTATGTCTTATTTTTATTTCCAGATGAATTTACTTATGTTGAAAAAAAGTTGATGTGCATAAAGTTAGCTAAAGCAATAAATTAAACTAGCCCCTCTTGGTTCATAAAATATTTACTGTATCCCCAAATGCCAAAATATCTTAAGTTACTATTTTCGAAAACTGTGATTTATTATGCTGCCAGAAACAAAGAATTAGGTTCCTTTTCTTCAGCACATAATAAATATAAACTGCTGTTTCAGTGTTATGTTTTAAAATCTATGGAACTGAATTTCACCTCACATTTTCTCCATGATATAGTGACTTTTTCATGTAATTTTTATTGTTTATTGGTATGTTTTACATTTATATTAGGATCACATTCAACATTAAAAATGTGTACTTTTACATGATATATCTTCATTTTCATTTTCCCTTTTCCCTACACACCTTACAACTCCCAACCCCAAAGCTATATACATAAGGTTTGCTTCCTTTTTTATGATCAATTTTTTTCTTTTTTCTTTTCACCTGGTCCCCTTTCCCTTTTATTCCCTTTGAACATTTTCTTCCTATTTTACAATACTTATCATACATTCTGGGCTTTATTTATACCTTTAGTTTCTTTTACTACAGAAATGATACTGTATTTACTCATCTGTGTCTTATTTATTCCAGTTATAGTATGTCTTCAAAGTACATCCATTTGAGTATTAATGACTCAAATTTATCATTCTTTATGAATAATACTTTTTTTTTTTAAGCAATCTTTATCCAGTCTCCTGTTGACGGGCATTTGGGTTGTTTGCAAGATTTAACTGTTCAAATTGAGGCACTATAAACATAGGTGTACATATGACACTGTGTTATTAGTTTTTAATTCTTTTGTGTATATACCTAGCAGGGGAATAGCAGGGTAAAATGGGATCTTTAATCTTAGTTTTTTGAGGAATCTCCACACTGAGCTCCACAGCGGTTGCACCATCTACATTACCACCAGCTATGGAGAAGGGTTCCTTTCGCTTTGCATTCGCCAGCATTTGTGATTGGTTGATTTCTTGATACCAGCCATTCTTTATTGATGGAGATGGAATCTCATTGTTGTTTTCATCTGCATCCTCAAATGGCCAGTTTGTTGAACATTTTTTCGTAAGTTTCTTCACTGCGTTTACTTATATCTGAAAATTATCTGTGAATTGTAGATGCCCATTTTTGAATTGTTCTTTAAATTTGGAGAAGCTGATTTTTAAATTTCTTTTTATATTTTAAATAGTCCTTTTTATGAGGGACAATTGCTAAAATTTTGAATTTGTTTCATAGTACATTATGTATAATCTATTTTTATATTATCACAATAAAAGTAAAATATAGAACAGTGACATTAGCACATTACTCTAAAGACAGGAGGATATCTATAATTGCCTATTAAATACAACTTCCAAAATATGACACACACATATAAAATTCGTGACTAGCAATCTATCTGAAATACCAGTGAAAGTTTTCTGACAGAGTACAACTGGCTTAAGCCATTTCCTAGTGGACTGTATAAAATATATAAAAGAATATAAAGTCTCAGTTTTACACAATACCATTCCTATAAAAGATGGTATATTCTCTGGCTGTTTTTTAAAAAAAATCATCACAGAAATTTTTTTTTTTTTTTTTTTTTGAGACAGGGTCTCGCTCTGTAGTTCAGGCTGGCCCTGAGCTCACTGTGTAGCCCAGGCAAGCCTGGAACTCAGCAATCCTCCTGTCTTTGCCTCCCAAGTGCTGGGACGACAGGCGTGAGCCACCACGCCCGGCATCACAGAAAAATTTTGAAATTAAAGCAGGAAGATAAAAAATCAAAAATATAGGCAAGTGCTCACTTCGGCAGCACATATACTAAGAATATAGGCAAATTTTACTTAAAAATATATAACAATTCTCAGGAAATACTTGGTAAAGTCTTGAATCCACTGATTTATAAACTTTGTTGTCATATTTTTATGTAATATGACCATAAAATCTGTTGTGTTAGATAACACTGTGAACATGAAAAGAATGGCTTTAAACTATATAAAAATCATTATATAGCAATTTTATGATATTGTTTGATGATTTCAGAAGTAATGAATGTATACCTTATGTTAACACAGTATAATTTTAAATATGATAGAAAAGCAGAAAATACACAGGAAAATTTGAGGTACTATTGTAAATTTAAATGGAGACTTTCAGGTCCTTAAAATAGGAGAAAGATGAACAAAACTACAGATTTGGAGTCAGCATCTTAGTCACATAAAGTGATAATTTATTACTTTGTTGATTCTGTAATGAAACCTTATAATTAGACAAAGATAATAGGGAAAGGACCTAAATAACTTGCATACATGACATATATGACAAATTATATAAATTGTGTTAGATTTCATTTAATTCAGAAAAATGCATATGAACTCACCATTTTCTATTTACCAAGTTAATAAACTAAATTGTCTAAGAACATTTATTACTCAGGAGCATATGGAAACAGAAAAATGCTGGTATTTTAATACAACATTGGAATGTGCATACAGTTTGAGAAATACCTTTAATAGTCAAATAGTGAAATATATGCAGATCCTAAGGTTTTACTCCAAGCCAGCTATTTGTAGATATTATGGTATATGATGCAATAAAAAAATAAAAGAATGGTAAGAGTTGCATTATTTTTAATTCTAAAAGCCTCAATACAACATATAGCTCTTTCTATAAGAAAATGTATAAATAAATTATGGTATATTTTTAAAATTGGCGAGCAGAAGGCAGTGGGTATCAGGTATGCACTCATGTTTTTTCTACAATAATGGCCAAAATGGAAGTATCTAAAGTCACCAAATGTAGGAAAAAATTAAGGTTGACAGGTTAGATAATAATTTACACAGACAGCAAAGTCAAGGTAAATTATTTTTATTTTACTAATATTTGTATATTTGATTAAAATATATTTCTGAATATATAAAAGCATGAGTTATAAAATCTATACAATCAATAATTTGATAAAAATGAAAATCAATGCGAGAACAGGTAACACAATTGGGGCTGGGAGACCCCACCCCTGTCAGCCCCCTGAATTTAGTGGGCAAATCTCCCTTCCATTGTTCTAGCAGGGTAACAAAAGATCTAGAACTGCATAAAGCTTCAGGTCTGTTGGCTGACCTTCAGGAACATTCTCTCCACTTCGTCTTCCTGAAAGGATCATACATAGGGCTCTCATGTCATGTGTGTGGTGAAAACCGAGTGAATTCTGGGAATCGTGCATCCTAGACGCCTCTGAGATGACTCAGAGGCACTCGTGTCAGTCACATTCAAAGAGACGCAGTGAGAGGCACTGGGGTGCACAACTTTTAAAAATGAAAACCTGGTTTATGTCCACCATCTTCCTCCTCCCCTCCCCTCCTGGCACCACTTACCCCTTTCCTCCTGCCTTATCACGGATGGTACAGACCTGTCCAAGCACACCTTTCTGTGACCCTCAGCACTGCAGCCCTTTCTCTCTCATCACCGGTTGTGCTCTTGCCATTCCTGACTCACCATACACCAGAGCCTGGAATTCCTCTCGCTGCTCACACAGGGGATCAGCACCATGCAGCAAGTACTATATGAACATTCGTATTGCATATCAGATATCATATGCATCATTCAGTCCCCAAACCACTTTAAAGGTAAAATTTCCCAAAGCTCATTGTTCTTTCACCCATGGGAATTTCAACTTTTTTTTTTTTTTTTGCACCTAAGCAATATCCTTTATGTATGCCACCCATAAGCAGACATATTAGAACTATCACAAAAGAGAGAGGAGTGATTGGTTAACAGGGATGGCAAGGAAGATACTGGCGTGTCCAGGTACAAACAAGCCTGTCATGATCTGATGCCTGGGCTGAACCTTTTGAGCAACCAAGACTGCAGAGTGTAAGGATTGTTCCACACTTGCATAGACAGTAGGCACCTACATAGCTGGAGGATTTCTCTGTCACCAAGTACTGTGCAGACAAGAGTAAGTGACTTGGGAAAAATCAAAACAAACCCAATCTCTCTTTTGTTCCTAGCACCTTCTGATAGATTCCTAAATAGTGTTGCAGTGGATATCAGAGATGACAGTCTGCATGAAAAGCAAATCCTCATTTCCAGGACCTTTTCTATAATATGAACATTGGATTCACTATTTCTCCTTATAACTCTGGAGGTGATTTTCAAGGTACATGACATGAAGTAACTGGGCTGGCCACTGAAGACAACTGAGGCTCATCTTGGTTGGCAAAGGCATGAGTGAACACAAAGGTATTTTCTTCCTACAGAGAGAGAGCTGCTCTTGGGTTTCCTTTGTTGTAGAACAGGGAGCTTCTTTTATTATAGGACCAAAAAGTCAACTCAGACTAGAGCTGCCTCTTGCTTCCTGCCTCATGACAGTACTTGCTTAGCTACATTTTATACTGGCATCCTGTTGATGGCTGATTGCACAGTTGCTGGCTCTTAGGTTTGCACTGCAAGAAGGACCCAAGTTCTTGTTATTGTTAGGGATGGAGATGTAGTGTTCATAGGTCATGAGATGTGTATACATATATATATATATATATACATATATATGTATATACATGTATATACATACATATATACATACACACACACACACACACACACACACATATATATATATATGTATGTGTATCTGTTTATACTTGGAAAAGTTGTTAGCCACAAAATAGATGCTTTCATACTCACCATAATAACATTAAAATGTAAAGACTACTAATTAAATGTTACAATAATGATTCCATTCCACATTAAACATATTTTCAACTAAATAACTCTTCCAAGAAGATAAAAGTAATGCCAGTTTGCAGATTGCTTTGACATCTCTCTTCCTATGAGACTGAGTTATCCTCTGAACCTGCATTCTACCTGAAGCTGTCCAATGTCATTGAGGCTTATGAATGTGAATTCTTTAATCATGACAGAAAGACTGTGAGCTAGATGGATACATACTAACAATGTCATGCAAATAGTTTTGACTCTGTTACTACCCTGAAAACAGTGTGCGCTGGGCTGCCTTGCCAGAAACAGAACAACCAATATTAATGTTGAAAAAAAAAAGTTCTTGCCAAAATCAACATGGATTTTCATGCTTCTTTGATTTATTGTTCTTTGGGCTCATTATTTGTCTTTGAAATTAGATCTTTAACACTAATGCCTAAGCAGGAGGGAGCTTCTCTCAATTTCTGCTGCACCTGGTGCTACCATTTTCCAGTTTCTGAATATTTTTCTTCTCTACACCTTTTTCTTTAGTGAGAAATGGGTCGTAGGATATAATATTTCTAAATATTTTCTTCTTCTGAACTATATTCCTGTGTCCATTTTACCAGATTCTTATTATTTTGTGATTATTTTTTTTCTTTCAATATGACTAACAAGAAGTATTTCAAGTGTTCTTGAAAATGTTATCATGCCAGATACTTTTTTTCTCTTCAAACTTATTTTTAATAGGTTCTTATTTGTGTTATAATTTCTTATAACATATTTTTTTTACTAAGAGACCAAAAATCAGAGAAAGCATATAATTCTTCAGTATCACAATTTTACTCTTTTGATAAAGATTATCTGCCTCTCAAGTAAAATATTAAACATTAACAAAAATTATCTATTTTCCTTCAACTAATAAGGCAACAAATTTCAAGTGAATGGGAAATTTATTAGTTATAAAGGTGAAGCAATAATAAAATATAAAATTGGCTCTTGGTAAATTTAAAGTCTAATTGAGATATGTAACAAAAAGAATATTCGTCAACTTAGGAAGGTCAGAGTGGTGATGCCTGAGGTGGACATTGAATATATCCTTTAAATCACATATCTATTGACTATCCAGGTTGAAGTATCCTGATGTATCTTTTTGTTAAAATTGAATTCTTTATTGGTACATTTTATATACAGCTCACAATCACACTCAACATTGGGGAATTTATACCAGTATATGACACAAGTTGATTCTCATTTTTACCCACATCCTTAGCGACCCACAACTGCCCAACCCTTATACACATGCTCTTTCTTTTTCTGTCCAAGTCATATTTATTCTTTCCTGATTATGTTCCCCTACCACATTCCCTTTGAATATTCCCTGTTTTACAGAATATATCATATCTTTTAATACTATGTCTCTGTCTGTTTTCTCTCTTATCCTTGACTATTCAATCTTTAGTTATCTCCGAAGACTCTGGCGGGCTTCTCCAGAATTCCATCTATCTATCCATATATCCATCCATCCATCCATCATTCTTTTACTACTAACCCTTACATCATCATATCATCTTACAAATTTTGTTTGATGTGTCACAATATGTTTCTTAGGATCTGTTTCTTTAATTCAGATATCTTTATTGGTACTATATATATATATATATATATATATATATATATATATATCACACATATCATGATCATGCTCAACATTGAGAATTTGTACCAGTGCATAACATGACTTAATTTTCATTTTCCCCTTCCCCTACCCACCCTACAACCCCCTGCTCCTGTATACCTAAGCTTTGTTTCCTTTTTTTCCCATCACATTTTTATTGATCTGTTTTTTAAATTTTCAAAACTCCAATCTATTAAAATCTATTAAGATTGATTTTACATCTCATAGAAATAATTCCATTCAGTGCTCCACTTCAAAATAGTACTGAAAAGGGCTGGGGTTTTAGCTCAAGTAGTACCACACCAACCTTGGACACACAAGGGCTGGAGTTTGATCCCGGGTACCACCAAAAAAAAAAAGAAAATTGTACTGAGAGGCTTTGGAATCAAACACATTGAGTTAAATTGGAACTCACTTCAATATTTTTTAAATGTATGATTCCCTGATATTAAATAACAACTAGTATATATTGTAGAATATACACATTACATGAAAATTCTTCTGAGCTTATTTTAACTGAATGTACACATTAAAAGCTCATGGCAACATTTGTTAAAATTATGTAAGTCGGGCCGGAGGGTTAGCTCAGTGGTTCCGGCGCCTGCCTTGCAAGTGCAAGGTCCTGAGTTCAATCCCTGGTAACCACATAGAATGCTGGGTGTGGAGACATGCCCACCAACAATCAACACCTCATACCACAATGCCGGATGTGGTGGCTCACGCCTATAATCCCAGCACTCAGGAGGCAGGGACAGGAGGATTGCTGAGTTCGCGGCGGCTTGCCTGGGCACCATAGTGAGCTCAGGGCCAGCCTGAACTACAAAGTGAGACCCTGTCTCAAAAAAAAAAAAAAAAAAAATTATGCAAGTATCTTCACAGAATAACAGATGATCAATGCTGAGATTTCTTACATGTATACAAACAAACCATTTTGTTTCTGGATAAGGAAAAGATTTGTTTAAGAAGTTACTCATGCATTTTTAGTTTTAGAGACTGGATGCTATTTTAATAAATCAGAAATAATTTTTCCTTTGAATTTATGTATCTTTAATGAAAATAGAATATATGGAGGTAACAAACTGTAATAATTTGCAGCAGTGTTAGGAAAAGATAATTTTTTCTCTACCTATATGAGACATCTGTTTGGAAAGCAAAATGTTATAATTTAATGAAAGGGACTTTGCTCTGATATTTATAAAACTCAACTTTCCAGCTCATTTGTAATTTTATAACTTTCATAAAGCAATTAAACTTTTTGATCTGGGAAGTAAATATATCATTTTACACATAGAAATATTACGTAGTGATCCAAGATAGCAGCTGACCTATGAAAGCTAAATTTTCCTTTCATATGAAAATCTAGATTCTAGCGCATAGAATTAAAATGCAATATGTTTTGCTCTCCCAAATGTATTGTATGCTATTCATTTTGAAATGAATAACAAACCTTTCCTTAGTTTCATGCAATGCCTTCTGGGAAATGATCAATGATATTTATGTAAAATATCTTGCAGATGCTTTATTCCTTTAACATTTGCAAAATTTGGTCTTCATCCTCATGAGCCTCCTTTTTTGTTTAAGGCCGGATAGGGTAAATGTTGGTGCAATCTCATTAGCATCGAAAAATACCAAATTGATCAGAAAGTAATTCAAAAGCAAATACACATGGCCTTGTTACAGAACTACCTAGATTTTAATCTAGTGCTCAAGAGTTAAAAAATATGTTCTGTAATTATACATTCAAGTCATTTTTCTTTATGGTTTAAAGTCAAGTATTGGATTTTTGAAAAGCAATTCTATATTTAATAAACTTAATTCACTTAATGTGGAAATGTTCTCTAGTTTTCTCAGGCAGAGATTATCAGTGAGGTATTGAAAAACTATCTGTATCAGTTAACTATGTTAATTCAAGTGACTGTATTCTTGTTATGTCAATTTCATTAATATGAAGTTGATGAAATGTTAAGAATACAACAGTCTTTTATGTCAATATAAATATTAGAACAACATCCCCTTGATCTTTGCCTTCTCTGAACATCTTTTATTTGGCATTGAAAAGAAGAAAATCAAGTACTTCCAAATCACAATTCTGATTGCACATGTCACCAAGAAAGAATGCTTTTAAAAACCAACTAAAAACACATGACTGTATAAGTGTCTTTAAAATGCTTTTCAAAGTTTAGATCTGCTGGGCTGGAGGGTTAGCTCAGTGGTTCCGGCGCCTGCCTCGCAAGTGCAAGGTCCTAAGTTCGATATCCGGTAACCACATACAATGCTAGTCATGGAGACTCACGTCCACCAGCAATCAATACCACATACCACAGTGCCTGGTGTGGTGGCTCACGCCTGTAATCCCAGCACTTGGGAGGCAGAGACAGGAGGATTGCTGAGTTTGAGGCTTGCCTGGGCACCATAGTGAGCTCAGGGCCAGCCTGAACTACAAGTAGCAAGACCCTGTCTCAAAAAAAAAAAAAAAATGATAGAGAACTGGGAAAATCTTTCTTTGATATTTGAATTGAATACTGGCTCAATTCATCACTAGCTTTGTAAAATTCAATTATTGCCCCTGAATCCCTGAATTTCAGTGACTTCATCTAATGGTAGGTGTTAATATCTTCCTCAAAATATGGTCCTTACATTTAATTGTCAAAATTCATATGTAGCAGTTAAGCAGATGTTTAGTAAAAAGGATATATTACTTATTACATATAAAATGTGTTTAGACTCTTGTGATTTATAGAAAACTAGCAAGTGATATTCATTAAGATTAGAAAAATGTTTTAAAAATTTTCTTTAAGCCGGGTGTGGTGTCTCATGTCTGTAATCCCAGCACTCAGGAGGCAGAGGCAGGAGGATTGCTGAGTTTGAGGCTTGCCTGGGCTACATAGTGAGCTCAGGGCCAGCCTGAACTACAAAGCAAGACCGTGTCTCAAAAAAAAAGAAATTCTTTAATTCTGCTAGCACAAATAATGTAGACTTTTAATTTTTCTCATATGCATATTTATTTATAAATTATACATACACACATTTTATAAATCCAAATTCTGATTCATCAAAGGCATTTTTCATGCTTAGATATGTTAATTCTTATAATCTCATGAGTTATTGAAATTGAGAAACCAAAATTCATTTTATATAATTTGAAAAGATAATGGCATATAAAAATATTCAGCAGCATTCATCAAGGAAAGCGACTAAAGAGATACAAACTACTGGGTTCAGGATATCTAGAAGAAATACTCTAATTTTTGTAATGGACAATGTTGAAAATTCTTTTAATTATGTCATTGATAAACCTCCGGAAAAGGAATTTTTCCTATATTAAGTGAAACTGAAATGTAGTCAAGAACCTGCAACTGCCTCATTTGAAGGTGTTGATCTGTAGCTCCAGTGCTAGAGTGGCAGACTTATTCATTCTGACTTGATTTTAATGGGTTATAGTTCTGTAATTCAAAGGATTTTCTCCTGCGTATCTGTGGCCAATAGCAGACAGCCTACATATGAAGCCTACATATGAAGACAGCAGAAGCTCATTAGTTCATGGCCTTATTGACCTGAACTGCCTCTCGTATTCTGTGAGTACACTGAACTGTGGGAGCTTTCTCTAGCAAAGCAGGGATTTCCGTTCTCAGGGCAGAACTTTACATTCAGATAGCTCTGCAAAATAATGAAAGAAGCCCCCAGCTGAGACAGTAGACTGTCACATTATAGAGTTGGAGAGAAAGAAATGTGAAAATATATATGTACACACACATATGCATATATGTACTTATATACATATGTATATATATTTCACTTGTATTTCATTTCATGCTCATTATAAATCTAAATGAACTTATATATAATGCTTTATTCATGAACTTCATTTATTGCTATTTATCATTCAAGATGATTTCTGACTTTTTAAAACTACGAACAGAAATGTGAAGGGAAGACTTTTCTTTAAAGGGAAGAATTTTAATAAAAGATTATTTATCAGGGGCCGGAGGGTTAGCTCAGTGGTTCCGGCACCTGCCTCGCAAGCGCAAGGTCCTGAGTTCCATCCCCAGTAACCACATATAATGCTGGGTGTGGAGACACGCCCACCAACAATCAACACCGCATAGCACAATGCTGGACGTGGTGGCTCACGCCTGTAATCCCAGCACTCAGGAGGCAGAGACAGGATTGCTGAGTTCGCAACGGCTTGCCTGGGCACCATAGTGAGCTCAGGGCCAGCCTGAACTACAAAGCAAGACCCTGTCTCAAAAGCAAAAAAAAAAGATTATTTATCAAAGTTTTTCCTGAGCAGGTATGTTGCCTACATGTTCTTATAACTCAACCACTATCTAATCAAAACAAACATATTTCATAATTTTATGAATTTCATAGTTAACAAGTGATTTTTTAAAATAAAACAGAGTCTATTCTGTGGCATATCTGGCTGTTAGAAGTCTGCAATCACGTTCTTAAGATAATGGTTCCTCCAAGAGCGCTGAGAGAGGAGTTTTGCCTGCCTCCCTGCCAGTTTTTGCTTGGGGTCAGCAAATTCTGGCCTTCCCTTGGTAACAACGTGTCACAGCATATGGCTCCATCTTCATATGGCATTCTCACTGTGTCTCCCTGCCTCCACATGGTGGAGCACTTGTAAGGACATCAGTTGGTTCAGGGGTTCACCCCACTCCGATGTGGCTTTACCTTAAAGATATTTATGGTGACCATATTTTCAAGTGGTGTCATTCTGAAATACTGTGAGTTAGCGCTTCAATATACACCAGATGCATTTCTTTGTGAGAAAATCTCCTGGTGATATAAGATGATAATGATTTCAGTCATGTTTCATCTGTTACCTGTCTTCATAATAATATTTGCTTTTTTTTTTTTACAGTGAGAGAAACAGTTTAGGTGTGCAAAAGCTGGTGTAAAGTTTTTAGCAAAATATACAAAACATGAGCAATAGTTTCAGACCTATTGAGAGAATGAGTGAAGACACCAAAAAACAAGTATCTCTAAAAATATAATTTGCTTTAAACATCACATAAGAGATGGGCTAATGTTATGGTTTGTGGCTTTATGTTCTCCCAAAGCATTAGGCATTTTTCAGAGGTGGCCAAATCTAGAATGTATGACACTAAGATTAAGGGTGTGTGTTTATTTCAGTCCATTGACTAATTTGGTACCACCCTAGTCCCAGTAGTCTGTATAAAATAAAAGGGGAAGAAAGATGATGCTGAAATCCCTTGTTGGTTTTATTAATTTGTGCATATGGTATTATTGCTCCTCAGTAATTTCTGTCTGCCAACCACCCTACCTTGGAATCTGCCTATTAGGGAATGAAACCTCTGTAAATTGTGAATTGTCTTAGTAAGAATAAAAAGTAACCAAGACAGCTAATAAACTCAGATATAGATTGATAAGTAGTATTTGTAAGGTAATGTGTTAGAAGTGTCAACAAATGTGCTTCATGCCAGTTATCTGAACATAAACATGCTTAGTGGGTATCAACTTTAAGGTTAAAACATAAAACATCATTTTTATAATTATTGTGATACACTAAAAATTTAAAATGTTATGAATATCATTATGATTTTGTAGCTGTGTGCTAAACACATCTTTCTATTCCTTGTCAGTGACCTATTATTTCACAGTTGTGAGGGCCTCATTTTCTATTTGTTTATTCAGCTTTTATTTCATAAGAGCTCATTTATAAGTGCAAAAATGATTATAAATGTAATGATATATCATGAAATATGGAAAATTTAATGAGTATGATAAGCAGTTTCAATCTAGGCATTGTATTAAAACTGAATATGAAAAATATGAGCTTTCGATGTGTGCTTCACTTAGAATAAAGAAAAGCTGTTGTCTTCTTATATAAGTACTTGTGGCATAACACCTATATGATTGTTGACTTGAAAAGCAGTTAAAGAAACACACCTTTTCATCATCATAATGCGAATTGGTTTGACTTTCACCAACTTCTTTTTATAAAGTAAAGAAAAATATATTTCTTATAGTTTTTATACTTCCTAAATATAAATATACATGATTTCACAGAATGGCACATATAGCTGATTCATTGGTTCTGTTTGTGAAAGTTCTAAAGGACACATTTTATGGAAATTATTTTGGAGCATTTTGAAACCTTTTGGAGGTAGAATTTCTTCACAACTTGCCCTGGAGCTTGACTTGGAGTAACAGCACTAAATGTTTGTCCTGCTAGGCTTTGGTCTTGCTTTGGCCTGATTCCTTTCTAGTCCCTTTTTCCACCCTTTTGTGATGGGACTGTTTACCCCCATATAAGTGTATGTAACAAGGTTTTAGCTTTCTTTTGATTTTTACAGGAGCTCAAACTAAGTGTTGAACTTTTGTCTCTGAGGATTTTGGAATTGGACTTTAAAATATTACTCATACTGTTAAGACTTGGTAACTCTTAGATATGGACTAAATACAATTTTTACAATGACAAAGATGTGAGATTTTTTGAGAGGCCTGGGATGGAGTGGTTTAGAACTAAAATGTCCCTCCAAAGTCTCCTGTGTTTAGAATTTTCAAACTTTGATTCAGTTGTGAAGATTTTATAGTCATCAGGGGATTGATGTATTCATGAGTTCATAGCTGAGTACGCTGTTAGGGAGCAGGACTTGATTGGAAGAGCTTGGGACAAAACCTAGAAGTGCATCTTCTTATCCCAGTTCCTCCTTCTCTGTCTGCTTCCTGGCTGTGAGGAGTTGAGCAGTTTTCTCCTACCAGACCATTCCTCGTGATGTTTCTTCCCTGTGGCTATCTCACCATGTACTAATTCTCTGAAACTGAGCCAAATGTTTGCCACTCGTGATAAACAACTGCTATAGTCACTCTCTTTTGACTGGTTTTAATGTTTTTTTTTTTTTATTATTTGTTGATGTGGAACAGAGATGTCAATAACATTGGCTATCACTTGTTTTTAAGAAAATAAGATTCATTTCAGTATAGATGATTGGTTTCACCTAATTAGTGGAGGACCCTAAGAGAAAAACCTGTGGTTTCACAAAAAAAAAAAAAAAAAAAAATCTGCTTCGAGTTTGTTACATAGATATCTTGCTTGAGTTTACAGCCAATGGGCCTCACTTCAGATCAGCCAGTTGTCACAGATTAGCCAGTTTCTTAACATAAGTGTCTATTTGTCCATCCATCATTCAATTGGTTTTTTACCCAGTACAGAATAAACTTTGATGAATTCAACTTGTTTTTTTTAGGCTTTGTATCTGCTTTGTCAGAAAGTTACACGCTTTTTTTTTTTTTAACCAACTTCGCATCATGAAGCTGAAATTTAATGTGGGCATTTTACTTGAAATCTGTTATACATCATCTGATACATTTTAAGAAAGGCTTTGCTATTTTTAAAATTTTTTTTGTCTTATATGTTGTACTTTTTCCTCTCTCAGTGTGTGCAGGTATCCTTGAGTCATATATTTGCTCAGAGATCAGAATTGTGGCATGGCACACACACAAAGGAAAGGCTTTTCTGAAATTGTTGGCTTTCTTTTAGTTTCTTTGTTTCTGATGTATGTTGGTTTTCTCCAGGAGTTGTGATGACAGAAAAAAATCCACTTTTAGTATGTGGAGTGTGACCACACTAGGTGTAATATCCTTCTAGAGGCCAGTCTAAACTCCAGTAGAAATAACTGGTAAAAATGTAATATATAAGGTACATCATTAAAACCCTATCAGTTATTTTCAATGCATCTTTTTTTTTTTTTTTTCCTTTTGAGACAGGGTCTCACTTGGTAGTTCAGCTGGCCCTGAGATCACTGTGTAGCCCAGGCAAGCCTGGAACTCAGCAATCCTCCTGTCTCTGCCTTCCGAGTGCTGGGATGACAGGTGTGAGCTGCCACGCCTGGCCATTCTATATGGGTACTGGGATCAAACTAAGGACCTTGCACTTGCAAGGCAGGCTCCAGAACCACTGAGCTAACCCTCGGCCTGTCAATGCATCTATTTGTTAGTTGACCTTTCTAGGGATTTTTCCTTCTTCATTGACGTCTTTTATCATATTCCTTTGGACAGCTTCCTGTTCCTGCTGTCATAAGCTAGTCAGGCTGTGCTTTGCAGGTTCCTCGAAGACTTCCTCTAGGAGCCTCTGAACTACTCATGCATTTGCTTTTCTGCCTGGAAAATGTTATGCAAGAACATGTTTTCACATACAACTTCCGTACTAACTTCTAAAAACAAAAGTGACAATGAATATGTACTTCTATATATATTACTGACAGGGTAGTAGAACACATGTGTAGCATTTCAGTCTGTGATTGTGGCGGGGGTGGGGGGGGAATCCAACTGCGTACTCCCTGGACTGGAAATCTGTTTCCATGCTTACTCTCTAGCTCTGCCCTTAACTCCTCTGAGGGTGATGGCTTGTACCTGCATATAGGTACCTACATTCACACAGGAAATGCAGTTGTGAGTGCTTCTCACACGTACCAATTTTGATTTTTCTCTCTACCGTATCTGTCTAATTTGTTCTGCCCCACTTATTAATACTAGCCAGAGAAAATTACTTGTTTTTATTGACTTGTATAATGAGACATTTAGGTAACAGAAGATGATCTCTCTCTGCAAAGACTTCGGACCTTAATTATGTTGTAAAGTCCTTTTTTCCATGTAGCTTAATATATTCTCATATGCCAGAGATTAGGAGATAAACATCTCTGGGAGTTTGCTCTTCAGCCTGCTTCTTAGTTCTCCATGGTGAATTCATATTTTTGAGACTTCCTAGAATCTGCTTGTATTCTGATCTGTTCCAGTAAACTGCTCAACATCCTTCATGTCTCAGTTCAAAGGCTGCTACTGTGAAGACAGCAGGCCACCTTAGAAGCCACCTCCTACAAGTGACTTTTCTGCACTTTCTTCTGTGCTTTGGAGAATATTTCATTGTACCTATGCACGTCACTGATTTTTAAGCTTTAAAACTTGAACTAGTAAGGATGATACATGTTACCTTTGGTTCTCTACAGGAAGTTCACCTTCAATGTGTGACATATACATAGGAATTAATCAGCAAGTCTGTTCTCATAGTATTTTATCATTTTTATTGAAAGAACATATAGTATATTTAACACATGCTAGAAGTTATATGATTAAGCTTCTATTGTTTGAGAAAAATACACTTATCTCGTGCCATAAAACTTTATTGCAGAAAGACATGTAAAGCAGAGAAGCAGCAGAGCAAAACTGTATTTCAAATCTCATTATTTTCCAGGTTAGGCAAACACACGATGTGCATATTCTATAACAATTGGTAGAAAAGAAAATCTGCTCCCATAAGCTTCTACATACTTATATTTATCTTGTAATTACAGGAGATCCTAATTTAAGAGAGGTGTCTCAGAAAAGGACACCTTGGGAAGCACAATACATGTTATAGTTTTTCTGTTCAGTTTTGCTAACATTTGTATTACTACAGGAAGAAGAGCAAGAAAAGAGTCCAGTGATATCCAGATTTGTCACTTAGCAGCTTTAAATGAGAGAATTTGTCTCAAAATTTTAAACCAATGTGTAATGATGAGATTATGAATTTATGATCTTTCCAATAAGAACATTTGTTGAAATCCCAGAATGCCAACATCATTTAGGAATTCTTAAACTCTACAGTATAAAAAAAGTTATAAAATGATATTTATAACACATGTAAGTGATACTGGATATACCAACCCCCCAAAATATAATAGTACAGAGGCTGTATGGAACAAGCTTAAACAACAAAGAAAATTTTCTATATTCAATGTTGATGATAAGCCTCCCCCATTTTAAAAATTATTTTCAGGAAATTAACTTGTCTGAAAATCACAAAAAAATGCAGTCATTTATTTTATAATTATAGAAGTTAGAAAACAAGTTTTACTTGGTAGAAATTAAGTTAAATCAGAAATGACAGATTCTCTCATCATTTAATTCAATTGCTTGCTATTTAGAAACTGGATATATATTACTATTATTATTTAGCCTCATACACATATGCAGTCAATTTTCCAATGTAAAAACCAATTTTGCTGCCAGAAGAAATATAAGACAAGAAATTAGTTCGTAGGAGAGAAAGCTTCTATAATTTAGAGACTAACAGGAGAAGTAATTGTAATTCTGGAGACTTTTTAGTTATGATGAAAATTGAAACAAAAAATTGGAATTTGTGATCACTCTGTACTAAACTTTTCAAGAGTTCTAAAATGTAGAATTAGTTTACTAGTTTAATTCATCCTTTTAAAACTTCTTATACTAAAAATATATTTCCATATAAATACATGAAATACAGTAATGTTCAGTTTTTGAGGTGGAAGAATATTAAATAAAGTCAACTGTTGAGGTCTGGAATATATGCACTTGACATATTTAAAGATATGTACAAAAATGGCTGGGTGAATGATATGGAAGTCTAATGTGTCAAAAGGTTCAAGACTATCTGAGGATCAGACCAGGATAAAAACTTCCTGAGATGACTATGTTCACTGAAAACATTCAAGAATTGAAGGCCATTTGGATGAATTAAAAAAATATAGATCATTGAGCCAGGTGTGGTGGCTCATGCCTGTAATCCCAGCACTGGGGAGGCAGAGGTAGGATTATTGTGTGCAGATGATGTGGAACAAACTTATTTACCATATGTCTTGCTATGTGCCTAGATATTTTATTTAATGTTTTAAAATTCACTTCTGTTTGAATTTTAGTACAGACTTTTCTTCCATAAATTTTGACATTATTTTGACATAGAAAACATGTATTCCAAATGTGGATTAGAGATATATTTTTTAAAAGTGAGTTCTTCTCTAAAGCTAAATAAATGTTAAACACATTTATGTAACAAAATTAAATATTGCCTTAGAATACATTTATAAATTTAAACATGATAAAAATTACACAAATCTTGGAAAGAACTCAAATATCCATCAACTGGAGACTGGATAAAGAAGATGGGATTTTGCTGCAAATAGAGTAGTACTCTGGCATTAAGAATAAGTTTTAGTCGTTTATACTCGAAAGGACATACCTTCAGGACATACTCATAAATGAAACAGGTCACAGATGTATAAATATCATATGGTATGAGAAACTGAAGATGTAAATGAGCTCTACTATATATGATAGATACTATGAAATAGAAAATGTCCAAAGGGAAAAGGGTTGGAGTAAGTAACTACAGGAAAGAAAAAAAAATGTGATGGTAATAAGAGAAACAAAGCTTTTGTATATAGGGGCAGGAGGTTGTAGGGTGGATAGGGGAATGGGAAAAATTGAGAAATCATGTCATATACTGGTACGGATTCTCTATATTGAGTGTGATCATGATATGTGTGTGTGTGTGTGTATGTGTGTG